>JABASC010000269.1:0-49214 GCA_019776185.1 Plutomurus gul
TAGTTAATTATTTTAGTTCGATTAAAAAATGTTTAATTGTGTGGGCGTGGCATGACTTTAAAAAATAAGGTTTTAAGTTTTACGTCGTTTGCGATAACTCTCTAATGTGATCTGTGTGACCAATTCGACATCTAAAATGATGCAATGTCATCTAGAATGGGTGCATGGTTTAATGTGTAAATGGGACAATTGACATCAGCACTAAAATTTAATTTGATGTGGCAACAGAAAACATAAAGGCTCAGTACTCTGGCAATACGCATAAAATTTAAATGCAAATCGATGGATAAAATGAAATCATTTTGCATATGCAGCTTCGGTTATACGTTATACAAAATAAAGTGGTCCAAAAGGAAAAGGGTTAAACGAGCATATAAATATAAGCACAGGGTAATTGTAACTTACCCCTATGGGTTTCACCACAAGTCGAAGCCTTTGCGAAGACTCCAACTGTTGCCACAGGAAATTTTTCTCAGTTGCCGATCTCAATTATATTGCTGGCTTTTGATGACCTTTTTAATGTCACTTTTACATTAATCCAAAATAAATAAATTTACCAAAGATCCCCTCCCTTTGTTATTATTCTTGAGTACATAACACTGTGTATTTGTACCGTATGATAAATATATTATATTATTTCAAATAAATATAGATTCTGTGCAGTTCGGTCAGTACGGAATGTACGTTAGCATGATCCACATTTGTGCAACGGTTAAAAGTGGATAGTGGGACAATCTTAACTAATTGTCATATATTTTCTCACGTGGTGGTAGTTTTCCAATTTCTTTGCTCTAGATCTAATTTCCTTGCCTTTTATCATCAATGAGGGGTATTTCAGATGTCACACCAAATCGTTGAGTTTTGGATATCCCAAAGCTGCATAATGTTATGTGTTGTAGAAGCGGATATCTTTGTCATCCAAGTCGCAGACCCCTTGGAGAATGACACCATTTATGAACATCCCCTTTTGGACAATTTAAAATCTAAACCAGACTTTTTTTGTTTAATGTGGTGGTGGCTGACTTAATATATTGGACAATATAATATTTAGTCTTTTCATTAGTATGTGTAAATAAATCTATTTAGTTGGTTGAAAAAAAATCGGAAGAAAAAGTTGTTTGTGCGTGTCGTATCCGTATTTCGTAAATAAATTTTCTACACCACCACAGAAATTGAATCGAATAGAAATGTCCAGGCAGGCCATCGACTGCCATCGAGGCTGATTAGTTTACACTCATTCGAAAGTGGTCCAGGAGGACGATGGAGGGTGCTGAGCAGTCTTACTTGAACTTGATCCGGACGCAGAGTCATTACTACTTATAGTGTTCGCACTGCCACCACACACGTTCAATTGGGTGAAATATTCATTCAACCCATATTCCTGTAGAAGCTGATCGTCTGTCTTATTAAAAGTATCTTCAAAAACACTATTATTAGCCACCAAATCATACAAAGGATTATCTAACGTGAATCCTAATTGAAGCGACTCTGGAGTGTCAAGGTCAATCAGATTCTCTTCAGATTTACTCAGTCGAGGTTGCAAACGCAACTTTGCACGCTCTTCTTCGGAAGCAATGTCATTCAATTTGGCCGCTGAATTCGACGTGGTCATTAAATGACCTAAATTGTCATTAGAACATCTGATTGATGAGCTTCCGAATTGAGATCTTCTGTGAAACGTGGAACTCCCAACTTCCACCGGTTGGCCAACGGGATTTGCACCAGAATGCCGTCTGTAAGTTTTAGTATTTTGAGTGTGACCCAGCTCCGAGGATCCTCCCCCACTGCCACGAGTCATAGTAGATGGAACATGTAATTTGGAACGAATATCCGAATAGGCGACGTGACTTTTGTGCTTGACTGTTCTCCCACTTTCTTTTACTGAGCGTAAAGCAAGTTTCAAAGTTGAATTTTGCTTCACTGTTTCGATAATATTGCCACTTTCTCGCTTTACACTCATTATCACAGCTTTTCCAGCCTTCTTGATTGCCGTTCGATTTTGACTACCCGCTATGCTTTTGAAACCCATTCCATTCTTGGCACTAGCTCTTGTCGACCTCCAAGCCAGGGATTCCAATTCAAATTCATCTGTCTCACAATTGCCCGCTTTGATGCGTTCCAGTCTATCATCCATAAATTGTTGAAATATTTGCAACAAGAGTAGCTTTTCCTGTATGAAAGAACGATGGGAGGGGCGAGCAAATTGTACAAATAGATCTTGGTCAAAGGTCAGTCCGTCATCTCGAATTGCGTCCTGATAGTGGCCCATAAGTTGGGCGAGGGCTCTTAAAAAAGCTCGTGCCAGTCCGTCTCCCAAAACCCGTTCTCCCGTCAAATTTTTCTTCAGTGTCGAAATAATATCACTTGGCATAGAGTCTTGATCTTCGGGATAGGGCGTGGTCACAGTGTCCGAGTCAGCATCCACCCGAACAATTTGACCAAGTGTTTCTGCCGGAATTCTATCCCAGACGACGATCGGGACCCCAATCAGAAATGGCATGGGAGCTGCTAAATAGTCTTGCAGCTGAGTGGGCAAAACGGGAATAAATATATGCTGCCATGACATGGGAAATAAGAACAAGTTGCATGCAACAACGATGGACGATAGTCGTGAAAGCTTCTTTGAAGTGACCACGATTCTTCTCTCTGACAATAGAGCCGCAAACAGAGTAATCATGGAGTCTGTGCCCAAAGCGTTGTAGAATTCACTCACATTTCTCTGTAAATATCCAATAAATCAAAAATCAAATTGATGTACATACATATATATGCAAAATGTGAAAAGTAGTCTCTTACATTTTCAGGAATTGATGGTAAAGACAAATCACTAGGACACGGGTATATAAATGACTTAGAATTAGGTGTAGGGACGTAAAGACATGTGCTCGCTTCCGGAATAGGAGTAGAATACATTGTACACAGAAATGACTCCAGATTTGACTCGTCCACTTCGGCACAATAATTTAAGGATCTGTAGAATATCTCTTGCCAAGGCAAGGAAGACAGAAATAGTGAGCATGACGATGCCCCAGGCGGGTGACGGCAATATCCAAAAGTCCATTTTGAATCTCCACTTGTTAATACAAACGTAAACAATTCCACTGTTTCCCTGAAGCGATGTAAAAGAAAAGATCATTAGGCTATTAGGTACATTAGGTGATGCAATAGGGGCGGAACTCAGAGAGACACAACATGATAGAAGCTATTAGGACAACTACATGGAAAATTGAATGGCAGTGTTGGACAAGTAACATCCCAACAAATCCAGAGGCGAAACTGTGGACAGTGGAAGGGAGAGATTGTCCCTTATCCCAATTTCCACAAATGTTGAAAACGTTTATAAACAATTTTGTCAAGTTTTCTTTGGATTTTCCTTATATTCGTCTATATTCTTGCCAAAGTTTCAACTACTTTGGAAATCAACTTGTTAACGAAATGAGCTGTAATCATGACCTTGATAACAAGTGGTGTTTGGTTGGTTCTAGTTTTCTTTTAGATAGCCCTTTCAAATAAACATCTCACTTACCCTTGACTTTGACATGGGAATGCAAATTCGGCAGCACTTTTTAGCATTTCTTTGTCCCCATATGTTGAAGGAAAGACTGATCGTATAGAAGATCTTTTGCCATCATTGCAACCAGATGAGAGCTCAGATGGGAGTGTTTTCCATTGTGGATCGGCTATTATATAACATTCAAATATCCGTTTGACGTACTTTCTATTCCTACATGTTTACAAGAAAAAAACAGTTATTTTACGTTGTTGAACTTAAATTTTTAGGTTATTAAATAGGACCCTCAAGTAAATCTTTCGAAAACACTTTCGAAAGGTTATTAGATTATGCGATTATGCATTGTCGCTCATTACCCATGAGTTAAGGAAGATTAGTCATGAGTCATAAAGAACCTTACCTTACTCTCGAACCCATTCTTCTAAAAAATTGCGAAATTAAATACTGCAGGAAAGTGAACAAATATTTGTAACTGCACAAAAACAATGTTGTGTTTATGTTAGCTTTGTATTAATAACAATTCGACTACCTTGGATTTTATTTAAACTCGGGGCTTAGGGGGATGAGGAGTTTATATGACAATTGATGATTAGCTTAATTTATGAGAGAGTTAAAAAAATCACATAACGTCATTAATGTGTATTCCGTACCCTAATCTACTTGAATTTCGTACAGCATAGAGCATGCAATAGTCTAATATGACAATACGAGAATAATAAGCCCTATAAGTAGGAAGTAGGAGGTAGTGCACAGCTTTTTTGGGTTATACTTTAATGAGGTCAAAATAGGGAGGGGTGGGGTCTCAAATCAATTTGTTCACATCTCACTGTTGTCATTCATGCTGTTGTCCCAATTTAAACCGTCCTCTTCAGACCTTGAGGGGGATTTATTTAACAACTTTTCTAACGTCATTACAGAATATTCCTTAATAACTTTTCATCTGGTGCAATATTTAGGTTCCTTCCTCAGTTGCTAGTTGCTATCCTCTCATCGTATAAAAATGAGATATCCTCTTTTCAATCCTTTTCTTTTTTCCATATGGCCAGCATATGCAGCTGACAGAGTTTGATGAACAGTGTAGGTTTCACTTTTCACGGGTCACGAACAAATCGGCTAATGGTGGTTCAAACACGTAGAATAACGTAATAGGTTGACGTTTCTTATCAAGTGTGGAGTCTGGAGTCTCTGGAGTGTCTGGAGTGTGGACGTGGACGGGGAAGTGAAATCGGACAACCCACTTAAACTATCAAGGTAATTAAAAATTATTATTGAGTACCAAGACCACAGCCCGTATTAATATTATAAGCCCTGCTGGTTACCGTATTATACCATAATTATCAATTTAATTTAGTGTCATCCGACCACATCCTATTGGTACTTTAAAAAGTATTGTTTTGAAATTGTCTCTAACTTGTGGACCAAACAGATTGTTCCAATATTAACTGAATATTTCAAATCTCGAAAAATTAACCGAGTCTTACTTAACTAACTCAAAAATTCTTATGTACTCAGCTCACCAAATCATTGTTTTTTGTTTAGCACTACAGAATGGAGTCCTCGAGTCCTCTCTCCTAAAATTTGTTAAAGCCGAAAAATAAATTACTTGTGTGTGGTGTTGTGCAGATGTTCTATAGTAGCTACAAATACTTGTTTGGTTTACAGTTTACAGGTAGTCTAAATCGGATCAGATAAAGATTTCTAAAAATGGGTGACCATAGTCATCATGGTAATCACCATAATCATGCGATGTCAGCAACAACAACAACGGCAGCGCCAATGGACAATGATGCAATGGTTGCTGGAGGAATGTCGCACGATCATCACGGTGGTGGCCACAATCACAGTGAAGTTGGCACCGGTGAAGCTCCGGATCATAACATGATGATGCGAGTAAGTGTACTTTAATACTAATTTGTCGTCACTGGGAGCAGTTTTAAATCAGTCTAGAGGCGTAACCAGTTCAAAATTTCGGTTAGGCTGGACTTGCTCAAAATATTTCATTAATTTGTTGTTGGGTTAGCGAAGTAGTAACCCTACCCGGAAACACCATGTATTTTGAAATAGCATGCGGTAAGATGGAGGGGTGAGAAGAAAAGTTAACGTACACCCTCATCCCACGCGCATTGCAAAATACAATATATTTACGTGTTAATATTCATGGCTGTATAAGAATATACCCCTTAATAACAATAGTAAGAGTACTGTAATTGGTCTTGGCCCAAGCTTCATGTCGTTCATATCGCATCCTTCAAAGTATCCGATTGTGTACTAAAGTGTTTTTTTTTAATAATTTAAGATGTTTTTCCATGGAGGAGAAAGTGAGACAATACTGTTTGAATCTTGGACGACGACGGAGACCGGAGGTTTTATTTTATCAATTGTGGCAATTTTCATTCTGGCCTTTGCGTATGAAGCTTTAAAATTTTACCGCGAGCATCTTTATCGCCATTCATTCCAAACTGTTCAGTACAATACAGTATCTGTTCCCGTCGAAAATGGCGTAACAGTGAAAGAAACACACAAAACGGTCCAGTAAGTTCACTTTTGAAAATAAATAGTTTATTAATTAAATTCATTGCATTTCAAAACTTATCCCTTCTATTCGTGTTCCTCTCTCCTCCTCTGTGCGTCAATATTAATATATCCTGGCCTGGAAACTCATGTATCCTCATTCAATCCAAGTTCATTACTTTATTTTTAATATTTCAAAGAAAATCTATTTAACCTCACCTATTTACTTTTTTTTCACAGGGTACGAATGTTTAGTGCAATGCATGCATGGCAGACGGCTCTCCACGTTGTCCAAGTTGTACTGTCTTATTTTTTGATGCTAATCTTTATGACTTACAATATATGGTTATGCCTGGCAGTAGCATTTGGATCCGGTGCAGGGTATTTCTTTTTCGGATGGAAAAAATCTCTTGTTGTTGATATTACTGAGCATTGTCACTGACAAACATTGTGCTATAATATGAACGTATTACTAGCCACCAAAAACTATTCAATCAGTAGAACGAATGCTAACTAGAGCTCTAGTAGAAAGTAATATATATTAAAGAGTATACATGTATATCTCTGCGTAGTGTATTCAAAAGGAGTGGGAATCTATTATATAAAAAAATAGAATTACTATTATGTATGTTATAGATAGATGTAAATTATAGATGATTTGGCTTCACCTTTAATCAAAACTCTTGACTATTGAGTGAAAAATATTGTAAATAGTTTAGTTATACTTGTTAATGTGCATCTGTGATGTTTGCCTTATATACATTCTTATGGCAGTGTTAGCGTTAATGATGTATCCAGAGTGTTCCACTGGTAATCAGATTTGTATAGATAACGAAATAATTAGTTTCTGGCAGAGTTCGCGTCCGACGGTATCACCGAAGAAGAGACTGCTTATGGCCGTGTGTCCATACTCAAGTCTTTTTAAGACAATGACAACACACATGGGCATTTTATTATTAAATTATTTACGCAAAGCTAAAATAGTGATCATATCATAATTGCTAACACTGCCATGGTGTCAGTTTTAACGTCTTATTGTTATATAATTAATGCTGCAGTTACTGATTCCATGTTTTGACTGTCCTAAATGTCCTAATGTAGAAAATATGATAAGAAAGAAACAAATGTTTGTCAATAATTTTTTTTCTCGAAATTATTGCTGTGCTTGAGAAGTATGATTCATCTTGCATTTATATTGTCAAGTAGTACCTACAATCAAATTTATAATTTTGCTCTAGTATGTGTGAAGCTGACTTTTCTTTGTCTACGGAACAGTTACTATAAATAAACTGCAGCAAATAACGAATTTATTTTTCATCCATCTTTCTCACAATCATCGTTCACTTACCCAATGTACATTATTGTACTATATGTAAATATTATAGCATTGGCAAAATGGTGTTATTATGATAAAAAGGGAAACTGTCTCCTGTGAGCAATATTTAGTTTTTTAAATATTTTAGTGGGAGCGTTAAATCTTAAATTATAATATTGTAAAAATATTAAGTAATTATGAAATTACCAATTTTTCACATGAGCATCGCTCACCTAATTAAAATCAAGGCGATTTAAACTGGGAGAGGTGTATTAACTAAATTACGACATACTTACTGGTAGTATTCCACAGGTAGTCAAGCAAGCACGGGTGGGTTTAGATTGCAAGTAAGGTTTAATAGGGCAGGGTCTTCGTTGATTGACACAAGAGAGTGGGATTTACTGGATTGGTGTGGTGTCCTAGGTTTTAATGACTCGAGCTTTGGGTTTTCTTAAACATGTACAAATGATTTTGCCCCCATGTGATCTTTGGAAATTTACCATCTTGTGGCCGGGGGTCAGTGAACTTGGATTAGAAAATGTTTTCAACATTGTATTGCAGCAGCGTACTGCTTAATTACGCATGGAAGGAAATTCTCCACCTTGGAACATTGGTGATCCCTTGCTAAATCTGTAGAAAAGTTTGAAAAGTATGTAAAATAAAGAATTAGTATTTATAAAAGGGATTATTTTAAAGTCATGAATTTTATTGGAAAGAATTTCGAAACAAGATCGTCTCAAGTGTAGAAATTCTGGAACAGTGATCGGTTATTTTTGGCAGAGTTTGGAGAAATCAACGGTTTAACATGTAATGTATAGCATTCAAATTTAACATACAGTACACGAGAATTAGAGTTATTATATGTCTTTGTTCGAACAGTAGTATTTAGGTTACAGATTACGCCAATGATTTGAATCGGCAATAATAACGTAGTATCATATTCATGTTTTATAATTTTACAATTGCCACATCATCTTATGAGTAACTGATTTTTCCCAATTGACAAAGTCACGAGTGTCATAAACTATAGTCACATACAGTATGTTTACATACATTTTACTCACACATATAAAGTCTGCCAACCACACGGAAAACCTTTGCTGAAGTTTCGTATGTCTTAGTACACGTAACGACAACACGTAGTTCTTGTAATTTTCTTAAAAACAAGTTAACATTACAATTTATACTGTAGATCTTATAGTAAAGCGTATAGTTACCTTAGCATTAGATAAAGGCTCACCAGTCCTGTCCTGACCTGACATGACCTACAGATTCATCATAATGAAATTTAACAAATGAGTTATCTTAATGGTACTCGTATTCTGTTTTACTCGCACCTTGTCAATCTTTTCCCTTGAAGCTATAGTTAGTACATTTTTCACAATTTTATAAACTTTTCGCGTACACAGCATCAGAATCTTCTATATTTTATCATGTTCATCATTTTTAAATTGGTAAGTTATTATAACGTACAACAGTAGTTATAATATTTGTATGTATGTAGATAAGGATGTTGAAAAAAGCTTCAAGATGAAATAGCAATAAATTCATAGTCTTTATGTATGAATGTATTGTAAATTTTGATATCATTCGTACTCACATCAATATGTATAGTTACAGTGTGCTACAGATACATAACAATATGTATATACATTGTACGCAGGTTTTGATTAAATTTTCAGATCTAAAGTCATGCATTCTCATCTCTCATTCTGATTTTGGATTGGAACACAAATGGTCGGTCTCCTATATCTGACTTTGCGATTCTCGCTCCGTTTCATCTCCTCTTTCTCCCAACCCTCCCTCCACCCATCCACCTACATCAACAAAGACAACCAAAGCCAAACGCATCATTCATTCATCATTTGAGACTGTTGGCAGGGACAACTTTGTCCGCTACTGAAGAAAACGTCGACGGCACGTCAACAATTAGCAAACCTGAACCTCCGAAGCGTCACAGCCACCACTTTCACAATTTTTCTGCAGTTCCATGTGAAATTCCCTTGTAGATTCCAGCTATTGCCTCCGTGTTCGCATTTTGTTCGCTGTGAATTGTTTTCTTTTATCCTGCAGGTCCACAGTGTCCTTTCTTTGTCTGGTGCGTCATCGGAAATTTTTCAGCGTCTCGCTCTGAATGAATCTCTATTGTAGCTATAAACTCGTGGGAACGTAAAGAGTAGTGGAGGTGACCAACTCAAGTCTGGTGACTGACTGACTGCCCAACTTCATTGTCCTGTGACAGTCTTGTGGTGGTGTGGAAATAATTAAATGTGGCCGGCCGTACATGTTTTTCTCGTTGGAATGAATCAGTAGACTGTGTGGTGATAGACCGAGTTGAATGTAGATAGTACATGGATTACACGGAGACACAAAGAAGTGAGTTGGGTGGAAAATGTAGAAATGACACGAGGAATTGAGATAATTGCAATTTAGAAAGGAGCAATCGTCAGCACCAGTCATCTTCGTCATCGGAGAGTTGATGCGGGCGTGTAGCGTCTACACTGGTTCCTGGTCCCATGTCGGAGTATCCTCCAAGCTGAGCTGAAGACTGCGGATGTCGCTGTTGCTGGTGATGGTACCCATTTGGCACTTGGCGTTGCTGGCGAGGCGAAGGTGGCAACATCCTGTTACCACGACCTGACACAAACAGAGCAGAGTAACTCTCTGAGCGGCCACTCACTGACACAGACTGATCATCTGTACACATTGAACACAATAAGAAAACACGTGCACAAAACACAATCTATTTAGTATGTAAACACAGATAATACAATAATATGTAATAGATAGATAGATAGATAGAGATGTACGATCACAATGTGGACAAAACAAAATCAATCATCACCAACCGCTACAACAGAGGACAGTAACCCTTAACTAGGTTAAAGTCAATGAAACGCGTACTTTCTATAGCTAACTAGTAATTAAAAGACTAACTAAGTAGCAAAAAACTAGTTTCTTTACCAGTGGACCTTTTAGATTAGGCATACACACATAGCAAACCCCATGTACACACAGAGGCGCCTACAAGCTAGCTCTTCAGCTATATACTACGGTCTAAATACTAATATATACTCTACGAATAATTATCTTGTCCCCCTTTCCCACTAGTATTTCACTCCCGCTACTTTCGTATCTACAGTTCGATTTCCATCACAAGACAGAATTTAAAGATTCTATTTTTTATTATTTTATTATTTCACCTGGAGAAATAGGGACCATTCGAATAGGGATGTATATGGGGTGTACAGTGGAAGCATGTGGTACTGGTGGGAAAGAGTGGGACCGAAAATGAAAACAGCACTTAAACAAAAGTTAGCGACAAAATAAAAAAATATAGAGTCTACCTTATTAGATAATAAAAAGGAACTCATATAGAAATGGCAATGGGACATCTAATTAGTAGCTATTCTAATAAAATGCTCTATTTGGTGTGGCGGGTAAATTTCATCAGTAACTATTCTATAGAAAGAAAGAAATCCTAGGCCGTTCACATAAAGGAACCCGATAATAATAATGAAGTTCAAAAGAAAACTCCTCGAATGGAATATTTGTTGGAACCGTTAGTTAGTGAGAATTTAGATTGGATTGCATTATGCAATGTTGTATTGTAGGAGTTAGGAGAAATAAATGTGTAAATAGAGTAGAATAAAATACAGTAAAATATAATTACAGATATTAAGTATGTCCTAATAAGGATTTCGTTGTACATGAAAGAGAAGAACACAGAGAAAGAGAAGAGAGAACTGAGAGGGAAATATATCATATTATATAATAATATATTGTACGTAGAATTGAAGGAAGATGAGTGATTTTATATTTGGGAATCTTAGATAAAATTGCTACCTAAGGCAACTGCTTGTTCAAAACTGAGAGGATCTCTTCTGAGTCGGGGATCTGTGACTTGTCTCCAAGGCTCTCTAGGCAATTCACGACGCCCGCGAACTCCTCGTGGTTCTGGAGTAAAGGTACGCATCATACGAGTGGGGGATACATTCAGTCTGGGGAAATTGATGGCTTCAGCCGAGCCTGCCACACCCCAGATAAAAGATCGCCGAGTTTTATTTGAACTTCATATCATCTGCATCTTTTAGCATTTAGCTTTTAGTCATATCGCCTCACCACACATCACAAATGTCAAGCTTTACAGTCAACACCAGGAGTGGGCCCTTGGCTTTTTTCTACGACCTTTTTGTCGTCTCTCACAAGTGTATTCACTTACCTGAAACGGGCTGCGTGAAATTCCGAACTTGCGGAGGCAGTCGAAGTGCAGACGGATGTGGCGGTGTAGCTGGCAGACGCCTCCCCCCTATTTTTACCAGTCATAAGCCATAAGTCATCAACCATTCACCACCACCACAAACACCGCACTCAACATTTTACTCGACGTCTCTCTATCATCGTAAAAAAAAGAACTGATAAGCAGTAGCATTATGAAAGCACAATGTTTTTTTTACCCGATCGCCGCCCAGGAAGCATTGGATAACTACCATTCGGATGATACGGTCTCTGGTGATATGGTGGGCTTGGTGATCTTTCTAGGCTGTTTCCAGCTCTTCGCAGCATCCTACGAGCACACACATTCGAGTCTGATACCAAATTACATTCAATGTGCTGGGGTGTACAGAAATTGTGTGTTTGAGGGCGGGTGTGGTTACCGAGGTGGGAGAAAGCCCCCGTTGCTTCCTCTTTCTGGCGTGGAAGGACTAAGTGCACTATCGTGATACCCTGGCCGGAATCTGACAGGAGAGAGAGAAAATTCGTTGCCGTGCAATTTGGCTCGAGCCCTTCCTTTCCGAGAAGTCTCGGTACGGACTAAGTCCACCATATCTGACACGGCGTCACTAAATCCCACGTCGTGAGGATGTAAGCCTCTCCGTGTGGGGGAAGGAGAACGGGATCTACTTGGTCGTCCGTGTCCATGTCCATGGTGAGGATGCAGATACATGTGTTCTGCACGTACAATAATTAAACCATTATATTACGCTATGCTACATAATACAAAATGGATTTTCAGGTTCATTACAGCCATAAACTCTACTACGGCTACCGTCTCATTAACTACGTTAGGATATGTACATATAACATGGAAATGAGCGGGCTCAAGAAAAATGACTGTTACATAACTATTACTATTATAACTAGAACTTATTTGCTGAAAGTCTAACTAAAATATTTGGTAGAAACAGTCTATTTTTGTTTCCTTACTGCAAGGATTGCATTGAATACTCATACGGTTATATTAAAGATGGATAGAAAATAAATTTCCAAAAATTTAAAGTTAAGTATTTTTTATGCTTACCAAAAGTTACGTAGGACTAAGAGTACATGGGGACAAAGGGTTAACTTATTGTTGAAACCAAGGGACAGTTCAAAATTGACTTTATAACGTAGTTTACAATTTATTGCACATTTCCTGTACAGGATCATAAAGACGTAATGATTGCTCACCTCTTCCCGAATAGTCATCTTCTTCTCTCATTTCCATATCTTGTAAGGAATGTCGATCGAATTCGTCCCTTTCATTGCCGGCACCATCCAACGGACTCGGAGTTCCTCCTCTATTACTATCTCCGACTATATCATGAAGTTCAATCACCTGTTGGAAGTAAGGCAAAGGTAAAATAAACTCGTATAATAGTATGGGTAATTTTAACTGGGCTGGGATTGGGCGACGCTACAGTAATAACATCAACATAAGTACGTACATTACTTACACATATGAATCAAACTAAACGAATCAACGACAAATGGCATAACGAGACGAGAACATGCAAGATTAGACATTCAGTAACAGTAAGTACCTAAGTTCAACAACGTACAAAACGTCAAGTCTGTTAATGGAATATATATTTGTTTAGAGGCTTTATATTAACAGTCATGTCACAGGGTTCCTAACTAGCTGTGGTGTTAGTGGTGTAAATAGTTTGACAAAATCATCCCAGGAATTCCCATGGGAAATTCATGGCTTCGCTTGATATACGCATGGTCTAAGATTACTCGATATTTGATATGACTACAGGTAAAATTAGTACTGGAAGTGCATCTATCAATAAATGAGAGTCTAAAAATATTATTTCAATTACCAACAGAAAAAAAATGCAATCGTGTATGTAAAATGTAAATGCACGGGAAATACAATTTATAGGAGGTGGGCATTATAGCTACTGTCTCACTGAGCGAAATTGTGCAAAACTATTTTTTATTAAATTGAAATAGAATTACTTCATTTTGTCATGTAATTAAGAATTGTCAATCATGTACAAGGTTAATATTTTATGTTCAGTAGAAATAAATATAAGTGAGGTCATATATTGGGGAGTTGCTACGATTATTTTGTTTTAATGATTTTGGCCCTAATGATGTGTATTATATTAAATCTTGTGGTTACACATTATCATATAAACTGTATATACTATTTAAACTAGGGCATTTTTCGGGGTAGAACTGGGCCGAGCTGAGCAGCGAGCATTGGTGAAACTCAGAGGTTCTCCGTATGCCCTCCTAATGGATTACGTATTTTATTAAATGTCCAACACTGCAACACTCACAGTGGAATAAAAATTCCCTCACAGTTTAAAAAAATATAAATTTTTACTGTATTCCTCAATTTCGAAAAGAGTCGTGGACAGAAATTTGTTGAACACGCTTCAGCGAGAGTCTCAAAAAAATTCGGTCTCGGATTAAAGTAACTTTTAAATTATCTTATTTAGTGTAAATTGTACAACCCTCAATTTTATCCTTTACCGCTCACATTCCTGCCTTTGAATTATGAACATAGGTTAATGTATTATGTAGTTTGAGTGCAATATCTTATATTGACCACTTTTACAGGGTATTTTGTGCTCGTCTCGCCTACTCGTCTAATCAAACATCTCTAGTCTATAATATTAATTGACAACGAACTAATAACTTAATGATGCTGGACAATATTTGTCAATACACGGCCAACCAGCGCGACATAAATCAGTTTAAATACTTTCAAGGCATTCAAGACCAAGACAGACACACAGAGACAGACAGGTACTGAATACTCACTCACTTTCACTGATTAGTACTTTTTAATAAAAATATTTAGGCTAAAAGGCTCGTACTATGTTCTAGCTGCTAGGGCTAGGCTCGGATATTAATTATTAGCTAATGGGTAAACATGTAGTGAGTGACAGTGACTATAGACCTAAACGTGACTATAGCCACTACACTTGTGCAAGACAATCGGATTCCGTTTCTTTGTAAATATCAATAATCAAGTAAGTAAGTGAATGAGAAACTGGATAAAAATGTACAAGTTAAATAGTTGGTTGTCTATTTTAAAGTCTGAGGTTGCATACGACACGACATGACATTATACATAATAATTAATGCGGACTGTGAGTACTAGGCTAGTTTCTAGAGTATTAAGGTGACGACAGCCGACTAGCTGACCAGCGTCTATCTATTCACACGAACGAACAACTGCAACTTCAATTCAAACTGCTTTTGTGGGGAATGTAGAAAGGGCAAACCCCATTTGTGTGGCCACTAGGACGTCTCCTTGAGGATCTCTTTCGTTTGCTGCGCTTTCTGCTGCGTGTACTGCCTCCTCTCTCAAGAAACTCTTTCATACCTTCATCTGTGACCTCCGCAGCAGCGTCAACGTCGACGTCATTAGTATGCACCATCCCCATAATGCACCGCAACAATCCAGCTGTCGAAGAGCTCTAAGTGCCAACCTCTATTATCTCATAGCCATTTCTTTTTTGTGTAGATTCTATCACCCCCTAATATTACCCCATCACACATACCACACACGAGAGAGACAGAACCCCAACGAAAAACGAATTCTTACTCACCGGAACACCGCCCGTCGCTGGAATCTTGCCGAATTTTGTCGATTTCCAGTTCTCCACGATCAGCAACGTTGCGTAGATTTTCCCCACAGTCAGACGCGTCGTCCCCAACTCGTTCACCGGAGGCACCAGCACATCCAACATCTTCCTCGCTTGTAAAGGCCAAATCCGCTTTATCGTCTCTCTCAGCTCACGATCCGCAGAGTCCATCTCCTCCGCGGGTCTCATCTTGATGTTCAAATTCTCACGTATCAGTGCAAATAGCGTGGTGGTGAATTGAACCTGTCCACTATCATCTAACGGCATGTTCATTCGTATCAGCTTTTTGTAGGCTAATCTGTAGGGGCACTTATTTCCGAATCCCAAAGGAGGATCCATGTTTCTCAACATATCGTACATTTCACTGTAGTGAATCAGGCCACTGCAACACACACATCACATCATCTCATTTCAATAACATAGATTTTCATCCACTCATTATTCAGATTGTCTTACGTTGCACTCGGATCATATTCAGCCCATATTCGTATAAACTCATCCAAGTGATGAGCTCCCAAAATCGATGAATCTCGTGTCAAATAATCAAAGTTATCCATAATGACAGCGACGAATAAGTTCAACATCTATACAGAACGAGTCAAACAAAAAACAAGTTTATAAATGTAAGAAATTGTCCTATTTACCATCAATTTGTCATTGACTTATTCCTGTACTATATTTAATTCAAGTAACTTACATACATGCTAACTTGTGTAACGATATGTAATAATATTAATATGTAGATATTAAATTTAAATTCAATGTACCAAAAATGAACAAAAAAAGATGAAAGAAACGAAGTAAGCGTATGCAAGGTTGGAACCACAGGCATCACTGCCCTTCTGAGACAAAGGGTCACAAGGCTGTCCTTTGATGCACGAGAGCATGATGGAAGGCCACGACTCCCCGGTGGCACACCTAAGGTTACCCAACATTGCAACATTATTCAATGACCATCTCCAAGATTGACACAGGACAAAGGGTGGTTATAAAGATAAACTTACTACGATTCCTAATGAAAGCCGGAAGTGAATATCAGTGTGAGTGAGTCAAGTTTAGGAAAAGGAGGACTCGTTTATAAAGGAATAGAATACTTCACAGTCGTATTTTGTACAAGTATTTATTTACGAGTGAATATAGTCATGCTGCATGTAGTATTAGATAGGGAGAGGAGAGGACACTGTGATTGGACAAGATTGTGTTCTATTTTCTGGAAGGAATATTCTGTCATTGGTTTCGTATAATTATAGTTGATAAATATTACAAGCACACGATAGTAGTACTTGTCTGGAAGCCATGCAAAAGCATCAGGCAGGCTCTACCATCACAAAATAGTCTACACTACACTGCTCATTCAGATGCCTTGCGCTCATCAGTAACTGTGTTTACAGCGACAAAAGATTTGTGAACAAGACATTAATTAGTATCGAGGGAGAATGACCACCGCGAGGAGGCATTCTGCTGGTCAGGTTAAACGACAAAGAGAGAGAGAGAGACAGAGAGAGAGACAGAGACAGACAGACAGATAGAGAGAACACTGAAGAAGGTGAAAATGAGAGGGGGGAGGTGTTTGAATTGATAAAAATAGAGGACAGAGAATGTCCACAAGACGAGAAAAAGAATATAAGACAGACAGAGATAGAGTATTGTTGTTGTAGATCAACAAACAATACTGACCGGAAAAGTAGCATGAGCCCCTGGAGAAAATTGCGAAAGTTGTTATGCCGAGTGATTGAGGATTCTGCATCCAACGCTATGTTACCGAAAACCTACGACAAAGCACAGTTATCTATGATTACAGATACATTACGTACACTTATTCAGTGGTCCAACATCAATCAATGCGAGTTGGTTTTATCAATCAACCAACCCAATCACTCACTTACTCGCGTCCCAATCCCATAACACAACAAATTAACGTTACATTTGGTTAAAGTACATTATATTATTGCATTTACAGTGTTCTGTGTACTGTACTATTTATTAAAACAAGGCCAGGCCACTCCATCTACATTCAAGTGTTTACATAATCAACCCCTGAAAACAATGGAGACCCCAGAAGAAGCATTTGTTATCAACAATCATCATACTCTACTTAATTTCTAGTATTAGTTCAATTGAAAATAGTCCCATTGAGCGTATCTAGCTACAAATTATTAATTTTGTCATTTCACAATTCAGTACTATTGCTAACTAGGCTAACCAATCCACTCTAACTATCAACACGCTCAAGAACGAATTTACAAAAATATAAATGCTCATACGGCTAAATACTAGAAGTTTACGAATAAAAAATTCAGCTAGAAATCTCGTGGCAAGAATTACAAATAAAAAATCAGACATTTTTAGTGAATGGCACAGGGTTAAATGCAAACACCTGTACCAGCACTGTATTAAATCAATGAACTAACTAATAGTACTACATTTCGAATCAACCGCTCATCTTTCTCTGCACACACACAGGTTCAATAAAGGGAAACGCGACCTAAACTAGCAATATTATGCAACCGCCTAAAACGAGAGCTACAGGGAGCTTCGACGCAATGTTGGTTTTGCCACACAAAGGAGAAATTGAAAAATACCAACATTGAAATTTTTACTTTTTCCACCATCATCGTAAAGAGTTCTTTGAACTTTTAGAATGGTACATGGCACATGTGGTATCACATCGATTGTAGTAATAAGTGCGGTGAAAGGTAAAATGGTATGAACGTAAAATTCCGTTGCAAATCAAGATAATGCTATAGAAGTAGAATACAACACTAATTTTCTCCTTAGAAGTTGTAAATGTAAACTAGAGGAGCAGAGTGAAATATTGAATGTGTGGGCGTACTCGTGCTCCATCAATTTGACATTTCTCCATGCAAAAACCAACACGGAGTCTGCACCCGTTCACAGCCACGGATGGTTTATAAGTTCCATCAGTGATAATACGTACAGGGCAGTTTTTGGACACACCAAAAACCTGAACATTAGATATTCCCTATTAGTATTTCCCTATTTAGATTGGTTGCTTTATAATATTGTTTTCAGTTGAGTTGGCAGAAGTCATTCTTTCCCCGGGGAATGTTATTGTTGTTACCAGTTTACCATTGTTTAAGACAAACGTGAGCTTTAAACTTAAATAGTTGATTTGAATACGGTAATATATTTTGAGAACCCGCCAACCCGTAAAAACTGAATTTGCACCCCAACTGCCCACAAATTAACTGAGCCAATCCCCTAATAAGATTATGTATGTATTCTGCATTCGGGTTTAAGCCCACCCCTGCATGCCCCAACGAATTATTTATCCACCCACCCCATGAAACCCATGCCGGATTCAGACTTTTTGGAAAACCCGGTACAACGAAATAAAATGCCTATAATGACGCATCCTTTTCACGTTACCGGACTCGGACGCGGCTTGACAGGTCAAAAACCACACGGTGCAAACCCAAGTTTTTGTCAGGTTTCAAAAGCCCGCCCATTTAACTTGGTGAAACCGTGTTTAACCGAATACCCCACTAAACTTGCTAATAGACACTATCCCAAAATATATCAATGCTACCGAGACTCTCCATTTTTGAGTATCTAAATACCCACTACACTAACACCTACTAGTGCCAACTATTCTTTGTTTTTCTATATTAGAAACGGTAAGGGATAAAATTTATTATGAATTTGGCTACATATTCGCTTACTATGATTCATTGTTCATATCATAATGTTAGCAACAGAACCATCATTGTTTTAAGTTTGGGCACAGAACCGTCAATTTTCATCAATGCAGGGTTACAGCTAAAATGAGAAATTAATAATACAAATCATTGCAATTGTTCTTGTAATAGAAAATTGAATACGTACAATGAAATACACTGATTTGGAAGCTTTAGTGAAAATTGCATCATTAATACAAAATTAAGTTTCTAATTTCGATAATAAATTAGAAATTTAATTAATTTTCCCTGTGTATTAGCTGCAACTCGTAGGGCTTATATTGCAATTGGCCACAGAATTTGTGAAAATTGATGATTCTCCGTACTTTATCATGCCAATGCAACGTTCTGTTGCTAACACGCTTTTTACAGAATGGCTACTTTCTGCCAATTTCCCTCTAATAGGAATACCAAGAAACGATTTTCTCTGCTAAACGACTAGCTACATTGGTTAGATGAGGAAGGGAAAAGGGAAGATCAAAAGAATATAAACGGACAATAGGAAAAATATAAAGTAAACGGACAATGGGAAAAATATAATATAAACGGACAATTGAGGAGGAGTTTTATGAATAAATGGCATCTGCCAATGATTGTGAGAAAGCGAAAAATTCTCCCTCCACCTTTTGCAGTCACAACATTACACTACAGAAAATCTCTACATTACTTTATTTTGGTTAAACAAGGACCTAGACCTACAAAGGAATGTTTTGTATTATACTCAAATGTTGGCTGCTCCATGGAAAACTTTGTACAAAAAGTTTTTGCTTCGCGAATTGTCCAGACACCATTTCAAGATGCGAAGACAGGCTTTCAGTACAAAATTTATAAAATCACCATTCATTAGCGTGTATTAGAATTAGAATAGCCAAAATTCGAGTCTGAGTATTCCTTATAAAAGCAATTGTCTACACTCCTTGGTTAAACAATAAGAAAAAAGAATGTGTATCAGTGCTTCAAACTACAGTACGTCCGCACCAGGTCTACGATTAGAATAATAAACTACGACTGCAAGGGAACGTTCATTCATTACGTATCAAAAAATCAAAACCGTGGATTTCCAACCCTTGCATTAACATAAGTCTGATTTCCCTTATGGCGTTATATGTAATTAATGAAGCTCCTCTACTACTGTGCCAACGATGGCTACAATCGGCAAAATGAGAAAGACAAAAATTCCAAAATATCTTTATATTTATAATAAAGAATCTACAAAATAGTAGTGTCTAACTAACTGTTCTAACTACAGAAGAAAAGAGTGGAACAGCAATAAATCGCGTTATTCAATGTGGTAATTAAATAGTTTGGTAGATACGGACGCACAATGTGCAGGAAAAGAGCAGAGGAACAATATCAATCAAACAACATGACAATTTCACTACGCATGTTGATTATTAACTAACAGTAGGTTCTATCTTTCTAAGGAATAAGGAAAATAGACAAGAATGACAAGAAATGATTGTACAGCGTAAGAGAATGGGTTATGTAGTAACTATATAGATAGAGACAGACGAGCACAGAAGAGTCGACGCATAGTAATTACAGTACAAACACATGTAAATACAAATATTATTGCAGGTGTAGAGAGAATGTACTTAAAAGTAACGTTCGCACAGAAAAATTGGACTAATGTATTTAAATTGTACAACAAACCAAGGAGAGAAAACTAAAACGTATATACGAAAAATGCTGAGGGAGGAATCACCTCTTCATACTCATGGAAATAAACAAGACAATATAAAGGACATTTTTACTCTGTGCACTGGCCGTTAGAAATATGTGTCAAATGTATTATGTAATTATCTGAATTTTTTTATAATATTTGTAGAAAACAATAAATTTTCAAAAACAATTCTACATATTCATTTAGCTGTTATATTAATTTTTGTTGTCCAAGCTTTCTGCCTATGATGAAATTCCTTCCACTATTACGATTTTATGAAAAGTGGGAAATGTATTGAAGCAGTATTGCGGAAAGTATATTATGTAAGCCCTCTGAGGCGTAACCGTATATTCTGTTCGGTTTTAAAGGTAAAGTATCTCAGCAATCCTTGTATCCTTAATTAAAATTAAGACCGTATATGACAATCTTCCTCTAGTTCAGCCATTGTCACCAACTAAACCATACAATTATTCTATTATCACTTTCAGTATATTTTGAAATGGATGCAGCCAGCCATGCAGTCAAGTATACTTAAAAGTACAAATTCCTTGTACTGTTATTTCTATTAACTCTTATTTCCCGACTTTTTCTCTACGTTTTCAAACATTAAAAATCTTAGTTTTACAAAAACAACAAAAAGCAACGTTTTACAAAAGATTCGCATGTTGAACTTTGGCTGGCCTTATTTTTGGTTGTAAAACATTGGTGGAAAAATTTTATGCTAGCAGAAATTGTGGAATTTCATCTTATTGTACGTAAATACACAGGGTGACCCATATATTCACGACCGGTGACTTTAGTTTCGAGGGGAAATTTTAAAATATATCATTATTAACAATGTTTTACAAATAATGCAACCAATATTTCTCACTTAAAACGTTCATTGTCCCTTCATTTTGTTTGCTAAGTTTTGTCCTATAACATTCAAATTGTGAGTTATTCAAGGTTTTAAAAGACAAAGGAATTGATTTCCCATTTTCTGAAATCTCTTATGTAAATACATTCACTAATACTATTTACCACTGAACAAAAACACCCGAAATAAATAAGGAATAAGAGGAAAGGAAGATCGGGAGTACCCACAATAAAAAAATTATTTCTCAAGCTGCCTACAATTTTCAACTGAATTCTTATGCGGAGAGATTTACCGTGTTACATTTGGCTTCCATATAGATGTGCTAGTAAATACATTTCATATTTAGGAAAGTTTCCGTTTGCAAAATGCAAGCAGGTTTAAATTAACCATTTCGGTTAAACGTTTGGTTAATTAAATTTTCAATTTTGTATTCCAAATGGATTAAAATCTAATTATGCAAACAACTTTGTTCAATTCTATTTGACAATTTCAGTTTCTCTTTTGGAATGAATATTGGTCATTCATAGCTATACATTATTTTTTCATGAAATAAATTAAAACTTTGTATTATTGGACAAAGGCTACTGTGCCATAGAGGTAATAGATATCTATAATATCTTTGGACTGTGCAAATTTACTCCACATTCACATGTGTATGTCGCACGACAAACCTATAATATCATGTACACGCAAAATGTAATCCATTTATTAATAATGTATAAGTTTAACGAAATAACTTCAATCGCTTTGTTTAGAATTACATTTTAGTTTGCCTGTTCTACTACAATTAGCTTGTCGTCCATGTAAATGTTAGTAATTCCGATCGTGCATTATGGGCCACCCTATAGAAGATACGCTAACTTCTAAAACTCCCTCATTGTTTGAAAATGACAAAATAGATTAGACAAATTTCTAATGGCCCGATTGAATAAGAATTAAGTGCAAGGGGTCCTTTTAACTTTGAATGGAATTGAGAGAAGAGATAGGAAGCCCTCCTACTACGTTACGTTACTATTTACGAACGATTTACGAAACGATTACGGTAAAGAATACGTCCTCTACTCATTCATCAATCAAAAACTCCACAACATAACATCTATTATTCTAACTAACGAGCTAATAAGATTTAATGAACTAGGAGAAAAGCTACAGAACTATGAGAAAGGCTAGAATCTAAAGTTGTACATACGTTACGTTTACGTAATACGATTAAAAACTAACTAGAATAATAAGAGACTACAAGTACGTACAACGTATGAGAGCTACGAGAGCTACGAGAGCTGCTGCGAAAATGCCAACGCGAACATTGAATTTTAGAAAATGTGTAATAATAATAATAATAAAGAATCAACCAACCAATAAGATACTGAGAATACGAATTACGTTGTAACCCGCATACTTTTGCTACTACGCATGTACTATGTGGGTAAAAGTAATGTTATAAATTAGTAATAGTTCTAATGAATGAGAAGAGATTTTGTGTCTAAGAATCACCGAAAGAGTAGAAGTAGAGCAGCAAAGAACGATTGAAAATTGTTATGGCGGTTGATCGATCCGTCCGGATCAAACTTCAAATTCCCGAAAACCTACACTTTACCAATATAAGTTCATGTATGTACAAAAATTCTTCGTTCAATCATTCATGTCAATTTTCCCATTTTATACTTAAACTATAATACGACTATTTTCATCAAACAATGTTCAACTACAGACCTCATTTTTCTCAACTTTATTCTCTCTATTCTAGATTTCTATTTGTTCGACTATTTTCAACAATCACTACATTTTTGTTACTACAACTTTGGTCTTTTACTCAATTTATCATTGGAAAGTTAGTTCCACATTCAAATAACAAATGTAAGAACATTTTCTTTCCATAAAAGTATAATTTTTAGTTTCTCATACAACACAAACATGTCGTATGACTAATTTACGTCAACAAAGAAATTGTTGTTATTATTTTATTAATAATTACAGTTAATAGCAGATGAGCAGGAATATAAATTCATATCTTATATAAATATCGAAACATTTCTGCTCTCCGCTCCATGCAATTACGCTAATCAAGGACCGCCAAATATTTTCAATATCTCACCTGCATTCCGATAATGGCATAAATGAAGAAAAGCATGGCGATCAATAAACAAACGTAAGGCAGTGCTTTGAACGACTGAACAAATGTCCACAGAAGAATTCGAATTGTATACCCTTGTCGCAACAATTTGATCAAACGAGCAGCTCGGAATAGTCTTAAAAAGGCCAGATTAATGAAGTTTTGCTACAAATACAAATCGACAAACAAACAACCGTGATGGAATTCTCTGAATATTTCACATACAAAATTAATAATCTGTTAAATATTTATTTGATGTCTTACCCCGAATTCCATTACCAAAGCGTCGATAATACTTCCGATGACCGTAATGAAGTCAAAGATGTTCCAGGGGTCTTTGAAAAAGTTCTACAGATAAAGACAACAAGACACGTCACAATTCGTACATGCAGACAATTTTATCGACATATATTGACCATCATAGCGCGGTGAAAGTTTACACTGACTTTCACCATCGCTTTCTTCATAAGGGTAAGGAAGAAAAGTCATTTCTTTGATCTCCTATGCTTAGCTGTGCTGTAATAAAAGTACTTTTCTAATAATTTATAAATGCTGTCAGCACATCAAAAGAAATGCTTTGTCGCGACAATACTAATACAATAGACAAATGTGCAATTTAATGAAAAAACTATCAATTCTTAAGGAAATTATTGGTATTTCTCATTTACACCGACTGATTTCATTTAAAATGCAAACGTCGCAAATAAATATTCAGTAAATATTATCAGATTGGTGAGTACATAGAGATTGAAAAGTTTTTCGAAAATGTTATCTCGACTTTCACGTTTCATACTCATTCTTAAGGTGACTCTTTGTAAATGGCAACAGTGAAAATTGTTGGAATTTAATTAGGATAAATTGGAAATACGTACACGCCCCTGATAAACATATTAAAAACCTCCATTTAATGGGTTTTTAATAATGAAAACATGTTTCAGGAAAAGGAAAAATAATATGGTGTTAAGGGAGATTGCAGATTGGAGGGATAAGGGAAAGGAAGTACACACAATAAGAACGGTGAAGGACAACTGAAATTAGAAGGACGAGCTATATATTCCACTCTGAGTTTTCAGTGTTAACGAAGGAAGGGGAGGTTTAGGTGGCTGGTCTAGGCGAACACACACAACGGACAAATAACAAGGCAGGAAGAACATAGTAATTTACAACACAGAAAATGTTCGAATGATGAGTGACATGAGCAAATGGACAAACACAGTTAAGAAATCAATGACTGTTACCTTGAATCCGTAAGCAATTATTTTGAGAATACACTCCATAGAGAACGCGCATGTAAGAGCTAAATTGACGTAAGTCAGAATGTCATCGTACTGGGGTGGAGAGCGGTGATACTAGACACAAAATATGGACAGAGGAAAACTAAGTTGATAAGCTCTACATAACTATTCTGTCAAAAAGCTCCTTATCTTTGTCAGGTCAGTCTCTCTATCATCAGCAACACACAATCACTAAAATCAAAATCTTTCGTTTGACGAATATTTTAATTATACTTTGTGTTGCACGTTTTTTTAGTAAAAGTTTTAAAAAAAGTCTTGTTTTTCAAATTGTGAACATTGTTTTTGAAATACATAATATATTTAGTAATCATAAAGTCCATTAGTTGAATAAAATTTCCGCTTTCAATCAAACTGACTAATTCAAGTAAAAACGATATGGTGGCTATCAAAGTGCTTCTCTGGGCGGATAGGATGGTACAATTGAAGACCTAAAATTACAACAGTGTGCCAAAGTTTGACAGTAGATCGTAATTCGTTAAATGTATTCTATTAAAGATCTTAAGATCCTACATCTTTCATTTAATGTACTAGCTACTACAAACATGCATCATTCGCATTCTCACGATCCGTATTCTAGTTCGTACAATTGATCACATTTAGTTGTAACAGTTTTCATGCGTCATGCTCTATAGTTAATACATATTGTATTTAAACACAAATCAAACAGGACAATTATTATAATCTACATATCCAACTTAGAATTCATTAGACGTGCACTAATGAAATATCATCGTTATGCAACTTCAGCTTTACAAAACCATGATACACTGACATAACACAATGCAAGAAGGTTCACATTTAAGTTCACTGAATCTGAGTTCACAAAACTTAAAGCATTACGTTAAAATGTTGAAAATTTTTCAGGAAAAATTATGGAATGTTGTTTATTCGCATTTTTTCATCCAAACTTTTATTCAAGCGATATTTTCCACATTCTTCAACTATTCACTGTGTGAACATTAAAGAAAGATAATTTTCAACATTTTTAGTTTAACTCAAGTTAAAAGCACACAATGACATAATTCGGCTGGGTATCTCTCGTTTCTTTGTGCGGTGTGTGTACAAGAGCTTAGAGAAGAGCCTTATACACACAGTTAATCGGGAACATAATTACCATGCAAGAATGGGTGAAAGTGCAAAGAAGATGCAAGCACATTTATCAATGATAGCGAAAGCTACCGGAAAATCCTACTCTTCTGACAACGCATTTGTTACTCGATATCTCACGAGGTCACGAGTTGTTACGAATGCTCAACGCATGGTTTTGTGTATTCAGCGTAACATCAATGTGCGTATCATAAAGTAGTTTTTCTTCGTTATGGCGAGTAGACGTGGCAGTAAACGAAAAGAAGTTTATCAAGCTATACTGGTTAATATAATGGATAAATGTCCCAGAGTAAAATTTTATAGGCTTAATAGAGAGCTAAAAGTCAAGTCCATCGACATTTATATTAGCGATTGAGCATATTGTCAATAGGTTTCTACAGGGTGTTTCCTACTTTATTCAGATGATTATTAGTATGCTTTATTAAAGATGCTCAACTTTTCATTCTACTATCGCCTATTATATGTATGTACCTATCTAACATTAAAATGAAGGGAATTTTTAAAATGTTATTTAAATAATAATGATTTATGAGTACACAGGATAACAGCTTGTATTTCGCTTTCCACAGTACGCATCATACTGTGGTAAGAAAAATATTAATCGTAAACTACAAAAGTGACGCAGTTAATTTTAACATGCATGAAGCTCTGCGTGCATGATTTGTACTCCAGTTGTAACGTGGAAATTGATTTGTAAGGATATCCCTAATTTGCGTAGGCACCACCCGACCCTCGATTTTTTACATTTACACAGTGAAGCAATAAGGAGGCTGGATTTTTAGAGATCAGCATCATGCAATTACGAGGATCGTATTCGGGGTGTTTCCATAACTTTCTCTGTACGCAACAAAGCCACCTTATATTAGCCAATAGAAATTATCATGCTCACCTAATCGGTTATTTATGGTTAATATAACGCTAGATAATAGCGACTGCTAAATGCCACCCATACCCACCACAGCCCGATTTCTCGTTATTTCAAGCTATAAGCCAAAGACGTACTTAACTGAACAAGGCAAGGTTTTAACATGTAATGATAGAGTTATTTAGGCTACACCACACGAAACAACAACCAGTACACATACAGAATACAGGGCTCCCCACAGAATACAAATTATAGTTAAAACTACGTACTATACATTTATACACAGAACTAAGTTAAATAGTTAACACATTTTAGACTACCAATTTGTACACAAGACGGTCTTCAACTCAATACACTCAAAATTCACTCAATTTGTCTTTGTAAACTTTTCCCAAGTTACGAAAACTCCAAAGCACTCGCACATATCATATAGCCTACGGATGATTACGGAATTTACAAATAATTCGCTTTTTAGTGGACGTGATAAAATGACATGTCAAAGATCTATATACTAAGACCTAGCCACACTTCCATTTCAATCTAAATTCTAGTCTGCTTTTATGCTCGCAAAGAACACCTGATGCTGAAAAACCTAGCCAATTTGTAATTAATTACCCGTTCGACTTTGACCACAATCATCTACTTGCGATACTGTGCTGTTCCCCAAGTACAAAACATTGAATTAGGGACACGAGAAAATCGTATGTACAGCTTCCCCCAGAAATTCAATTTTGATCCACAGCGAAAACCGTCGATAGGATTTCAAAACATTTTGGTCATGGTCCCTGTTAACTAAATCATCGATTTAGTGCCAATTCGAACCAGAAGCTAAGAATTGACCAAGGTTTTTCAACAATTGCTCTTAAATTCCAACTACTAATAGAAGTATGTAATATAACATTTCAGTACATATAATACTACAAACAACAACGAATCTCTAAAAGGTAACAGATTTAGTACAGTTGGAAAGTTTGAAAACTGTGCATCTCCAATTACCATATTGCACAACTTTCAATGGACACTTTTTCATAAAGACATGTACACTTGCGCATGAAATTATTCTTAATACAAAAATCATTGGAGATGTGCAGCTTTGCAACGCGGCAGTTGTAACAGAAATATTTATATAACACTAATTGTAATTACTATTCTGACAGCACATCTTGAACAGAGAGTCATCAGTACATCTATGATCTATGTGTATTAACTGCAATGCGTATTACTAACAACAGTAACTTACCTTTCCCACCAATAGTACATTTTAGTGGGAGTATGTCGAATGCGTCACATTTTGTCCATCCAAACCCAACAACAACGACAACAACAACGCGTGAAAACGCATAAAGGCTTGAAATCATAAGTAACGTAAGTATATGATTTTACGATGTGAAATGTGTGAAGTGTGAAACGATCAAAGTTAACTGAAAGACCTTAACGCATCAACGCATGATGCACGCTGTGCAATAACAAATAAGTCAAACCTGGAAACGATTGAAGCTGTGGTCGCACCCGGCGCCCAACCTTGCAAAACGTTGCAACTGCTGTGTCAACATTCAAGACTGAAACCATACTTGACCAGTTTAATTGACAGATTACCTTCTGTGTCCAATCCATGTGAACGATAAAAGCGAAGCGCATATTCAGAAGCAGGTATGTAATTAGATAGAATGAATGGTTAAAGCGAACAAAGCTGACACGAATGAGTATACATAAAAAGGTAGAATAAAGAGGACAGTAAAATTCTGCTGAGTAAAGTAGGCGGAGTCAGGAGGCAATTGAATTGTAATTTTCCTTTTAGCCATTCAACCAACCAACATCATCATGGATTATAGCGTTGTGGAAATTTAAATTGCTTATTTTCATCTTGATCTGTGAAAGTCGCAATTTGCATACACTTTGTGATTAAAACTGTACTTCTTTGTCTTTCTTGACTTGTGAAAATGAAAAGGTAGTTAGAACACTAATTACAGTTTAAAAGAAAAATCATTATAAAATGGAAATTTGTCTATTAAAATATGTTTAAAAGCGAGTTTAAATTTTGAAGACTGTCGCGAGCGATAATAAAAGTATTATTCACAATTCCAATAGAATTGACAAATAAGATATTGAAAGTGAAAACAAGTTGGAGTTGACTGGGAATTATTGTATCTGGTACAGACGTACAGATCAAGTGAAAATAGCTTGGAGGGAATTAAAAATAGTTTTAGTGACTATTTAATTTGCGTGAGGTGATAGTCGTAGCACGGTTAAATAGGGTGTCATTATGTACCTTGACTCCAAACGAGACGATTTTGAGAAGGCACTCGACGAAGAACATGGCAGTGAAGGCAGTATTCATGTAATGGAGCATTCCTTGGTACGTGTCACTCTGACGATGAAACTATCAATTCACATTCATAACTTACATAGAACGAAAGGAAGAGAACAGACGAAGCGAATGGCTCACCTATTTCTCATCTGTATTAATGTCGTAATAAATAGATTAAGGTACTAGTAGTTAGTATATGTTTTAGCATTACAACGTGTTAGAAATATCCATACTGCTACCACTGCAACACACTGGTGACTCAAAAACTTACATGTTTCTATGTGAAGTTGTATAGGTTGTGTTCATTTTTGTTCTGACAGATGTACATACATACTTTGTGGCAAGGAAATTCATGTCTACTTGGCTTGCACAATCAATTGGAAATGTATCAACTTAATGAGTCGCTAAATAAAATACACCTAATGATTGCAAAAGTCCTCTCAATAATTAAATATTGTGTAATTAGGTTGGTCAGTGCAGTGCGAGTGCACGGAAACCGGAAAGAAAACGTAAAAAGTGATACAGGAATATATACATAATATATAGTCTATACCTTGTCAATTTTTCAGGGTTCACAAGTGTGACTGATGTTTGCAGTGTCGTGTGTTGTGTGCGTGTAGAAATGTACAAGAGAACAGACAGTGACAGAATAGTAAAAAGTAAAACAAACTCATGCCTCCATAGTAGTTTATAGATTCTACTTTTAGTGTCTTCCACCCACAATTGCAACATCAATAAAATCACAATAATTAACAACTACCATTCTTACGTCAACTATTAATTATTAACGTATTTATGTACTTTCTAAACAATGGTACTTAATAATTATACTTGATAAAGGAACACTGTCTAGTCTTCATAAAAATTACTACATATAATATCTCACTGTCTAACGCTACTTGCACACGACCAACACTATAATGATTCCCCAAAGAGTCATCTGCAGGGAAGCATAATTTTCAACTTTTTACATCTGATCTGAAACTTAAATTACGTTGAGCTTAATATTGATCATCACACCAATCAATTAATTCTAATTAGCACTATAGATCACTCACACATTCATTCAGGCATAATTACTATATAGTTAATTAGCAGCAACAGCTATAGCTATAATGTTTTACTTGGCTATATGGCGCTCATTCAAGCAGTAAGTTTTAATGTTGGCAGCAAATATTGATGAACTAATAATTATACACCCCACGAGTCTCAAAATTCACCCTAGCCATTTCTCCATGCCAAATTCGTGTTTGGTGACACAATTCACACAGTTGTACATACACATGCATATCATTCATCTCTATAACATTTAATAATATCCAACACCATATCGAAAGCACAATCAAATGTTGTGTTACGACAGCACACATAGTAAACAAGAGGTTTTTTACACGTACATATTGGATCTACAATCTACAGGGTATTTTAGAACTGTTGTTTCTCTATGGTAAACCTAACCTAGTCAGAAGCTCCGACTTGGAACTCAAAAGCGACCAAAATATCGGATGCAACTAACTCAATGTAGCGGTTAAAATTGTAAGGGAAGGTAGAATAATGTAAAATGCATGGCAGCCTCTACTTTGTGCACTAAAAAATCACTCTGAAACAAAATCCTATAAGTACGCCTTCTTCAACACTCTGTGGTATTTGTGTGTAAAGTAAGCTGTACTTGGCAGAAAACCTTGCGTGCAAAAGCATTTTAAACGTCTACATAGTTACAAGTGTTCACTTTTCTGATTAAGACTGTGACGATTTTAGAACGTCCTTTCACGAATTTGAAAGTTTCTAATGTTACATAGCAAAAAGTATTCATTAATGCTTTGAATATCTCAAAAAAATGTTATGCAACAAGTGATTATCAATTAACAAAAAGAAATGTAATCATCAAAAGGTGATTTAATGTGGAAATCAAACACTAGCATTTTTAAACGCTCGTCTCTCTCTGTATACCTATATTGATAATGAAACTGTTTATTGATAAGCAAAAGTCTGCAATATTTACGAAAGCTATGAGATCTTTCGTTAAGAAATGCCAAGTAAATTTGTCGACAATTGAACTATTTAGTAAACATTTGACCAGATGTAAACTGCATTGTAAACTGCAAATGAATCAAGCATATAGAATAACGTATCGGTAAAAGGGGTTTTATATTGTGAAGCTAATCAAATTACTAACAATGAGATTTTTTCGACACTTACAGGTCCCACTCAGATTGACCTCTAGGTAAACGTTCATTAAGAAATACAATTGAAATGAATAGTATTATCATATTTTTGCATTTTCTTCACATCAATAGCAACAAAAGCGGACAAAGTCAGTCAATTGAAAACACCATGCAAAGTTTAGGCTTCGGTTCTCACAAAACACTCAGATATGAACATCGTGCACTTTTTGACATCCATAGCTACAATTACTTGACGGAGAAAGATTTGCATGCACACACGAATAGTCTACAACGCAATTTAGCAGAGACAACCAATGACAGATCTGAACACATCATGGCAAAACCATGCTCTTGCCTACAGTCAATGTAGATGCCACAAGTTGCAGACCCATCTCTTATTCCTATAAATGCTGTAATCAGAATCTCAAGCACGGTGCAACTTTCTCATGCATTCAGAGTTCATTTCCGACTAATAAACGACTCATTCAATTACGTATCCGGGAATCCGGCTATTTTTGTTGTCTTTCAGTTATCCCTACAGATTACTGTTTTTACCTAGAGACGACTCTTGATTGATAACAGAAAACGTTGGTTCAATTAATTAAATACATAAGATTCGCTGCTCAGGAATTGTTCTTTACATCAGCGAATTCGTTTCGGCGAGTAAATGTAAACAACTAACCTTCATCATCAGCAAAAGTGTATTAAGAACGATGAGCATCATGATGAAGTATTCGAATGGAGTGGACGCAACCATTCGCCAAATTTTGTACTTGATTGACACTCGGTCTTTAGGCATATATCGTTCTAGGGGTCGCGCTCCAATTGCAAAATCAATGCAGGATTTCTAGTAATTATTATACGGAACATTACATTAGAGCATTATAGGACAATACATCAAATACCCGAATAACTCTTGAAAGGCACACCATACATCCGTATTCGCATTAAGATACGCACAATTAATTCTTTGAATTAGTTAGACCTGCCACCATCTAAAAGTACCCAATGTCTAAAATTGGCTAAACCATGCACTTGTATAACTATATAGACACTTCAACACAAACAAGTAGACAATTCTAGGCAAACCACGTGCTGATTGTTCGAAAACACAATTTGTGCAAAGACATACTTGATTTTTATCCATCTCCCCATCTTGAAGTTCAGCTTCTCCCTGCTCTTGAAAAGTGATGATAATCAAAGCAACGAAGATATTCACGAAGAAGAACGGGAAGACAATGAAGTAGACAACATAAAAGAGAGACATTTCTATTCGATAATGAGGTTGAGGGCCCACGTTTTCCCACGTGGCTGCCATCGAATTTTGCAATATCCTGAAACGGAAAACAATCGAATGTGAAGTGGATTAATGTGATATTTAATTCTGGTTAATTGTTTCGTAGTCTTACCCAGGCCATCCTTCGCCCGTCTGAACAGCGAAAAGAGTTAACATGGCTACTAGTACATCGTCGTAGTTGAAATCTTGTACGCTCCATTTTCTTGCCTCAACTTGAGGTGGCCCAGATCCTTGTATTACGAAGTATTCACCTTGACAATCCTTAGCAGTAAGACGACTTAAATCTGTACAGTATTGAAATCGGCCGTTGAAAAGTTGAACCGCAATGACAGCAAATATAAACTGAAATACAACACAGGAAATACATTTATTTCTGTTGTTAACTGCTAATTGGTACGAAGTTAAGTAGATATGTTCCATTGATTATCGATTACCACCCAGAAATCAATCAGTTTTACCTACTGGCTACCTTTATTGCGTCATGTCAAAATTTTACCTTTATTTAATCATAATTGCAACATTTGAATGGATTTGTATAGCCCATTCAACAAGTTGATGGTCCCATTCTCTAAGGTAGACAGAATCATATAGCTTTGTAATATACCAAAAATTAACTTATACATATACTATACATACATAATATTAGTACTCATTGTAAATGGATTTAGAATGAGAATTACAGATGATGATTTGATTATATTTATTAAAGCATGAATTTCGGAAAGTTTGTTATTCTAAATTAAAGTACAGAATTAATAAAAATCTTGCACGGTGAATTTACTTCCAAAAATGTGTTGGTCACCCTTTGCGGAAATAAAAATTAAGTGTGGACACCCTTTGCGGAAATAGAAAAAAGTTTTTGCAGCAGCAGAAAAAAATGCATTAGGCTGCAAAAAATACTACAGGAGTCACACTACGATTATAGACAGTTTAGACAAAGAGATCATTGATCTGCGTTTATTGCACCAATATTTAAAAATTGGTTTCAAGTAGAAGCCTAGAAATGGAATTATTTGATGGAACAACTTTTTAAAATAGCCGTTTATTATGTAAAAAACAATAAAATTGAATTACGCAATTGAATTATAAGAAAGTATCTCATTTAGGTATTCCAAAGAATTAGTCTGAAGTACAATTTTTCTTAAGTGACCAAATTGTTTAAAACTCACGCATCCTGCAAGGTATCCAGTATCCAGTAAGTTTACACTCATTTTAATGTAACCTGCTAACATTAAGGATATAAATTTCCTAGTACGGTTGTATCCATACTGATCATGATTATATTAAATTTTCTATTAAAACTCTCCTTGGATATAAACTCTACTGTTTGAGTAGTAACACGTAGTGTTTGTGCGTCTACTCCAACTACCCATTTTAACTGACAACGAGCAAAGAGCGTAGATATTCTCTGTCGTTGCGGCATAAAATATTAAATTAAATTTTTAGAACTGGGCAAAGGAAATCCTAAAACACTGATGACAAAGTTAAAATGTCTTTCACACTTTGGTAAGTGATAATTGGATCAGACCACTAGTTCATTAATTCGTCACCGGTCAGCATCACATGCAATGAATCTCACCACTCACCAATAAGAAATATTCCAATTCTAAGCATGTGTTCCCGTATTAGTCAATGCGAATTATGAACGAATGTCATTCTCATTCATCTTTCTTTTGTATTAGTGCTAGGAGTGAAAGTGAAAGAAAACTGCTTTGGCTAATGGTTGCAAAAGGAAAACCGAATGATTCGACGTACCTGAAAAAGTATATAGACGATCAGAATGTTAAACACATTCTTGAGCGAATTGACAACACAGTCGAACACAGCTTTGAGCTTCGGAACACGCTTGATGGTTTTTAAAGGTCGCAAAACACGTAAAACACGGAGAGATTTGATGGTATTAAGTTTACTGCTCAGGTCACTAACTGCCGGATTTGCAGCTCCCTCTTCACCACCACCCCTGCACACCAAACCAAAATGTCAACCTCTACTCCACATGGTAAGTGTGAACCACCATCGCCTCCACGTACATCAGTAAAAATTAAATTCACATCCTATAATCACTGTAGCATATAAAAATTAATTTTTAAGTTTTAACATGTTGTAATTGTAATTATTTCTAAAGTAAGGAATGCACAATTTATAATAAGTAGATAGAATAAAGCAAAAGGGTGTATACTGATTCTTCAAAAACAATCATTCAAAGAATTTCAACGAGTTTTCCCGATGCAAAGTTCAAAAGCATTCTCCAAAAAAAAATTCCAGAAAGAGCAATGTATTTATGAATGTATTATGAATTACATTTTAATTATTTCACATACTATGTAAACTTATTTACTTATTATTGGTACATGATTAAGTCCGAAAACCGTTACATCGAGAACCAATCCAATTTAAAGAATGATTGCTTTCACGAAAGAAGATTCTTTTATAAATACACTTTCTAAGTTACGTGACTATAAGAGAAATTAGCAAGCAATCAAAGAAGAAAGACACAATGGACAAGAAAAAATTTCAACGCAACCACAAACAGCATATACAATAATGAAATGTAGGACAATAGACAATGTATTCAGTGAGTGAGGGAGGCGGGAACTAAAAGAGGGCGCTTTGCATTGGACAACTGATCAGATTAACGATGAAGAGCAACAAAGGTCGAGACGTAAGAAGGAGTGAGGGAGAGTGTGTGATGTGAGCACTGGGTCAATTCAGTAAATGTGAACTACAGACTACAGTATTTAAACTACTCACGTACGTAGCTACAATAATAATGTATATAGGTACTAGGAACCTTATTAGCATTATAACTAATAAGAACTCACTGAGTAAAAAAGAACGCGATGAGGGCGCAAATGACGACTATAGCATCGAGAATATTCCACAGGTCACGACAGTACGATCCAGGATGAAACACTATTCCTAAGTCTACTACCTACAATCAACGAATAAGACCAGAGTTCATTTTAGAGACAGGCTATGACAAACACTAAGGAAAGCATCGAATTTCAATCAAAAAATCAACTCAATCAACCAACCAACACGCTCAAAATAGTCGTTCGCATTAAAAATGGTTACGGTACGGGTACAAGTCAACGAGTACTATTCATTACTCAATAATGGACATGGTTCAATAGTTATAAGGTCACAAATACGTTGTCAATAATAACGGGTCACGTCACACTACCAACCAACGTCAGCTAGGTATGAGCTGGGTTGTTGTCACACAACAGCATGACCAGGCATCGCACAATATCAACAGACACTACTAAATAACTAGTAAGTACATGTTCCTAAAAATATTTCTGTGTGACCAACTCACGCACCCATCGCCCAAACCATAATAATAATTCAGCGCATCATCACAGAGGTACAAAAATATTTACAATATTTACCTAGTCCAATCATATGGATGTACTTTTTGCATAATAATGCTAGCTCTAGTTATTATGTAATATGCATGTAGCCTTTATCACGAACGAATATATAACATATATTATGTAGGTACATACTCTATTCAAGTTGTAATATACACGTGAAGAATATGTACTCTTAGGTTCTACAGCGAATACATTCTACTGTCAAGTCAATAAAAGGAAGCGCTCTCCTCATCTTTGATTCATTTCTCAGCACAGCAGTAGAGAATTAACTAAGTAATTAATTAATAACCAACTAATGGCAATAATAAACAACTAAAAGTATTACGAGAGTACAAGATTTTACAATTATAGAGTACGATACAAACAGCTCAGGGAAGTACTGACTGAATCGTTTTTGTCATTCAGAGGCACAAATGCCATCATATGCCATACACAACGGACCAAATCATTAACAAAGAAAGACGACAGTTAGAGTTCTGCACCACGGGGTCAAGTCAATTCAAATCGTCGACAAATTAATGCTCTAAAACTAATCAACGAATGCTCGCTTGCGACAATGCTGCGGTAGGAGCAGGGTCAAAAGGAAATCGGATGGACAAGACGCGGTTTTAAAGTTGTTTCAGGGGAAATCGGGTGGGGGGATGATAGACTACACATATTTTATGCTGTAAGAAAGGTGGGTAAATATTACGGACTGACAAGGACAGACTACGGGTCCTATTCGACATCGTCAAATGGCAACAGATTGATTTTTTTTTAAATTTTCTTCTAGGAAATAACAATTAGTGAAAGTTTTTATAGCTGTTATGTATTAGCTGTTGCAAAATAGTATTTGCATTGTGGGAAGAACTGATAATATCATTCAGCAAAAAATCCGCTACAATTTAACGATATCTTTGTAAGGTCAAAGCACTTTTGAGTCCTACGAAGACTGTCTACGTACTTAGTGTGTACTTACATAAATACTTACTGATGCATTTAGATGCATTTTTAGGATACGAAATGTTACAATATTTGACAAGATAATATAAATACGACAAGGACGTACTATATGGGAACTATATTATAGATCCTAACTGTTAGCTCGACAGGGTGATTATTAGAATAATATGAGACAAATAACTAAATAATGCCTCAAACGGAGTAACAAGTTCGTTACGTCATTTCGAAGGTGAAGGACGTTATGGCACAGATGACAACAACCGAGTCCATGAAATTCCAAAAATCTCGCAAATACGACCCCGGATGCAGAACGATTCCCAAATCGACCACCTTCCCATTCCAATGTCAAGTCGACCGTGTTCGTTTTTCAGTTTCAATTAGATTTTAGTCATTTACATTGATAAATCACACATGACATGTATATGTACTTACGCATGGGTACACCGCATGTAAAATAAGAATATTATGAGAAGTAGATTACAGGGACAGATTAATAAACAGTTGGAAACAAAGCACTCACCTTAAGAACCATTTCTACGGTGAATACACCTGTGAAAGCGTAATCCAAATAGTTTAGAAACTTGTTTCTCTCCGAGTCTTCCACTACAGGGTCTTCAGCGGCAAGAGCTATACTACTCAGAGTAATAACTAACATGATGAAAAGATCAAAGTATCGTAGATTCACCACCCAATGCGCAGCTCTTCGAATTCTAAAAAAATCGACATAAAAGGAATTTTGTCATCATGAAATGTATCCAGAATCAGCGTTAGAGTTACAAAAATGGTTAATTGGTGAAACTCGCCAATTTATGAAATTTCAAAATCATGTCTAAGCACGTAAAACTGCTATAGCTAATTTATAAGTCCTTTCAACAGGTTGTCTCGTTCCAAAGATTTCACATCACTTTTTAACCATGCATGGTTTTTTTTACTCTTTTTTGAAATACAGTGAGTCAAATTTTCAGTTTGCACATTACATGGTATTAAAATGAACAAAGTCAACAGAACGAGACTGCCTGTGTCTACATTGCTGTTATTTTTATAAATATTCCATGAAATATATTTGCTGGGAAAAAGTCCAATCTAAAGGATGAGATCTATTTATGAATACGATGAAGCAAAATCGAGCCATATTCTAGAGATACATATCTTTAACACCTAACTGCATAATTACAACAACAAATCATGTATGTACTAATATGCCAAGTTGTGCACTTGTGCACAGATGCAAGGCTGCATGTACACAAATTGTGGGTGGCCCTAGCCAAATGAATATTGAAGTAAGTAGCCCTATATTATACTTATATAATATATCACTTATCCTATTCGAATAAAACCTAACCTATAACTATATGTATTTATAACCCTAATAGTGCTCCAATTACTCAACATCTCAAGTAACCATTCACTTGACACTTGACGTCTATAAATGCCCAAAGATGATATCTTCACTGCGCCAAATTACACGCGCTTTTAACATTATTGTTAATAACCCGCTTAGCAAAACCAAAGAAATGGTTAAAAGAACTTGCTATAAGACATTCTATTCAATCCGCAAGAGAAAATATGAAGGAATAGTAAATAGATGTTCCAGAAATCGTAGACACTATTAGTATTTTTAGAGACTGGCCCTTAACATGATGCGCTTTCCAAACATGTCTACTTTTTCGGTCACAAAGTTCAATTTTCTCGCAGACAGCAAAATACTTCATAGGCAAATATACGCACTGCGAAAAAAAAGATGTATGTACAATTCTAAAACCAGAATGTTTTAGTGGATGGACACAGTTGAGAACTTTAGTCATCAAGTCAAAAAATACTCTGACTGGGAAATTCTCTCTTGCGAAATGAATGAATACCTTAAGGGCCAGGTAATATAGTATTCTAATTATTTGCTTGATTGTTGTATAGAAATAAATGAGAATGTTTGGAAGCTGTACGGATTAGTTGGCGATAGAATAAACATGGAAGAATAGGGAAGCATTGGCTTAGGTCCACTCGGCTCATCATCATCCCCATCGGCTCTTGCCCCATTCTCATCTCCGTCCAACGCTAGCGTTCCCATTTCCTTTGCCAACTCCAGTTGTTGTTTCTATTTCAAAGAACAGGTCATGAGCTTATATACCTTAACCTTTTATTTAGCCATCGTATCGGGCTGGAAACTGTCATGTCTCTCAATTCCGTGATTCAACATTATGCTACAGGAAATGGAATTTTATGCCGTAGGCAGAACTACCGTTTCCGGCCACATTGCAATGAGAAAAATACGCCTCGGACATTTGGCATCCATTGTGTTTAAATATATACGTTGACTAAAAATCAACGTTGCGGATGCTGTGGACATTCATATTCCCTCTAAGTTTCTCTGTCCCCCCATATAAATAATAAATTCGATTTTTTAAAAATTTAAGTGGAAATGGATATAGGCAATATGGAAACAATGAGGATTTAAAAATATGAAAAGTTGATCAATATTTCGTATTATATACGTAATCTCAAGTACACTAAAATCATGTTAATAACATTTTGATTGTTCATGTAGGACTTTATAATTTTGTTATTTACTTCTCTTTCTTCATCCTGTTGCTCCTCTTCCGCGGCAGTGAGCTCTTGTGCGTTGGCCAAATTATCGACGGCAATAGCCAAGAATACGTTGAGTAGAGTATAGTTACCGAATAGGACAAGAATAATAAAGTATAAACTGTAGATCATTCCAGTACGGTAGCCACCCTGAGACTGTATTCCTTGGTACATCACTTCATTCCAATCTTCGCCCGTCAAAATCTATCAATGAAGTGCACGAAAGATTTAGCATAAATTTTCCTCGATTCAATTGTATTAAATTGACAATGAGTTGGTGAAAGGTACCTTAGGGGGTATTGAATGACATAAGATAATTTAATTCATGCATATTTTAATATATTTAGTGGCTGTGAAACTTTAAACCATGCAACATGCAATTATTTTCCACACTTGTCCTTTGCTGACCTTTTATGTGTACTCTTATCCCATGTAAGTCTATTCTCCCACGCGGAGTTCATGTTACACCCATAGACCTAAACAGAGCCTACAAAATGCTACCCATTATTCGTACCCCCACTCTTATAAAGAAAGTGAATGACATTGTCAACAAGATGGAGATTGTACCCAAGTAACCCAAGCCAATCACTTACGTCGCAATTGTTGCTAGCCAAGGACTGTTAACTGTATAAGTTTATCCCTTCTTCACATTTAAACAACAATTAATAATGATTTTGATTTTTTAATTTTAGAGATGCTCTGCTAGAGTACATCCGTCTCGGAAACAAATATTGGGTGTACTTGTGAATAGGGTCTAAAGGAGAGATGTCAAACAAACATACCAGCACAGCGAATTGTCATCTGTCGGGAACAGCAAAAAAAGTGCTTGCTTCAAATGGACAACTCGCTGCTTACAGAATGTTACTTTGTCCATCAACTACTACAACTCTGGATGGAAATCTAGTGTCTGCGTACAAAACTGCGAACAGTTTTACTACTACTAATAATAACTGATTTACTACCATGAAGGAATTATCAACAGTTATTACATAGCTACTAATACTTTGTTTTGTTTCTTTTTACAGGCACTCTTTGTTCTCTTTAAACTCTTCCATCCAGAGAAAGTACAAAATGTGGATCTCCTCTGCTATGCAGAGACCCAACAAATTCTCAAGTATGAGGGACTCATCCCTTCTTTGTTGGCTGAAATGGAGGACTTCTCCACACTTATCTGCAGTGCCATTAGTCAAGCTTCTGCCACTATTCCTCAGCTCCATTTCCACCGCAGGGACTTTGCCATGGATTTTAAATTCATCAATATCCCTCGGAGTAAAAAATTTGACCAAGTAGCGGCTGAGGTGAGTCATCCTACAATTACTTTATTATTGTAATCTACTACGAGTGCACTACTACTACAATGCATAATCTAATGTATTTATTTCTTTGCTGCCTGCAAGTAGTAGATGACGAACTCTACGAACAGTATCTACACCATCTCCAACAACAACAACACCACGGATAAATGTATACTCTGAATAAATGTATATCCCACATAATTACTTGAAATGAATTGGTCTCATGTTGGTGTGATATTATATGCATTACTTGTGCTGTGCCTTAATTAATTGACAATAAAATGACTTACTATTATTTGACTTTCTCGAGTTTATAGTATTTGGCATTCTTCATTATTGTTAGTGCAGCATGCATTTAGCCAGAGCTTCTCTCTGACACATTTACAGCTCAAATATACTCTAGGGAGAAAAAGTATAAAAAGGTACTAACTTGAAATACAGTGAGTAATGCAATCGGGAAAGAGTCGAAGTTAGTCGGAGGTGTGCCCTCTGGAAGGTTGAAAGCTCCACCGAACAATTGCATTCCCAAGAGAGCAAAAATCAGAATGAACAAGAAAAGTAGAAACAATAAAGAAATGATGGAGCGCATCGAGCTTAGCAATGAAATGACGAGATTCCTTAGAGATGACCAATACTTGGTCACCTTGAAGATTCGAAGGAGACGAAGCGCTCTGAGAACGGAGAGACCGAAAGAGGACTCAGGGTTGAATTCAGACCATACGACTTCGAATATGGAGCCTGAGATGACAACACTATCGAAACGATTGAACGAAGACTCAAAGTAGATGCGTGGACCCAAGGCATATCTGTTTTACAAGGCAAATCTGTTTTACAAACATCATTATTACACGAATACGCTCACTCACTTCAGGCTACAATTATCATTTGATCCTATTGAAAAGAGTGTCTTTGGCAACAGTAACTTTAACATATTATATTAAATATTAACATATCCTTCAAAAATTACACCTATAAATTGAGGTTAAAATTGAAAATAATCGGTATGTAGCCTGAAGTCAGTGAGCGTCTTTGTCTTGTTGGGGGAACTTGTAATTAAAGGCTTTCCTCAGAAAATATACTTACACTTTGATTAACATCTCAAAGATGAACAATCCCAAAAAACCGTACTCTGCATAATCTGTTTGGGGGAAAAAATTGTTTTAGTATTTTAATAAAAATGAAGTACATATCACATTTTGATGGATTTAAATAAATATAAGTATTAATAAGTATATTTAGTGGACATACAATTAAAATCGGTGAGCCACCGAGGCTGATCGTAATGTTCGGCCGCAACACAGGCAGTGTTTAAGAAGACGAGGACAATGACAAACCAGTAGAACCATTGTTGCTTTACGGTGTGTCGTATCCAGAACCGGAAACGTTTCTCTGCTCTCCAGAACCGTCGACATGCTCCTTGGTTTCTCACTTTGGATTTCAGGTAAGCTGCTCGGGGAAACCCTATGAAACCAATTAAGCACTACAAAACTCACAAAAATGAATGGACTCTACCCACTACTGGACTCTACTCTCTATATCTATATAGCTAACACATTTTGAGCATCTAATTTACCTACTGTATATATTAGTTGCCTACTTCTACTGCGAATTCGCCAATTGCACTTTTACTGCACCACATCTCACTAGATTTCAAGTCTGATTTAACTACGTCAATTACAGCACAGCGGCTACTATACAGTACACTTTCTCCTACAATAATAATTCGCAATTTTACGACCAGTACAATTGCAGTCACTATATGCGAGCGACTGCGCTACTCATCCAAATAAATGTCAATCTTCCAAACTCCACCAAGGAATCATACCAAATATTATAATCACCACGAACTAAACTAAAACAATGTGGAGAGCTTTTACCGAAGTGTACGAGAGCACATGGACAATCCCTTTTTCATTCCTCTCATTTGATTCAATGTTCATGTTAAGTAGTACAGAGAGTCTGACTGAAGCAATACAAGAGATAGGATCGCGTCAATCTCAACCTGGTCACTCTGTGCACATTTGTACATTGTCACAGTAAGGTGTCACCCACTGATTCAAATCGTGTATACATACAGCAAGTGATCTTTGTGTGTGACTTCCTAAGCACGTCTAGACTAAAAAAGTGATTAGTCTGATTAGTTTTTGTAAACAAGAACGAGTCCCTCAATAATCAGAGGTGACAGATTCCTGGGGTGACAAAAGTTTCACACACAGATGCATCGAGTCATTAAGTGAATTAGGGCAATCTTGTGCGCACTGTTATGCTTATTCAGAGTGAAAAGTGATAGGAATGGTATTAAAACTTTGGGGAAAGTGGGGGGGACGGAGTTCGTGCTGTGCTCAGGTTCCTCCGGTCTTAGGTTTTAAAGGCTTAAGAGTTGAGTTAGTAGAAAATATATAAAAAGTGAATGAAAACTGAACGGCTCTAAAGAGTGGACAATACGATAAAGGAATGCTACAGCTTACAGAACTTATTTTCAATTTAGTGACAACTACGAGAGTGCATACGTATATAGATTTATATCGATACAAGACAAGACAGCTCTAGACAAAGAATAAGTCAACAACAACACGGTATTTCTGTCTGTCTGGGGACTGAGAAAAGCCGGGAGGAGCGCCAATCACCTTTCGATTTCTTCTTGAGTCTGAGTGGAACTAAACATTGAGCAATCCAAATTCACTTTTGACACCTTTGTCTTGATTCATACATTGAAATGTAAAATGGAATAGAAAATAAAATATTTTTGGTACATGGTCGTATCCTATGCGTTTGAATGACAGAGCCTGTAATAATAATAATAATAGGACACGAGAAACTGTGTAATAGCACTGAAGAGCTCACCATCGTCGACATCCTCAGTTTCATCCTCCTCTTCAGTGTCAGTACTTCGACTCTTCCCCAACGCTTTCAGTTTCTTCCGCTTCGCGGCAGCGCGCCGGCGCGCTTCCATGATGCGCATCTTTTCTTCTTCTGAAGTCCGTTCTTCTGCCAGGATGACTTCTTCTGCTTTACAAATCCACTCCACGTAACCATTTAACTCGCGTTCTAACTGTTGCTGGCGTCGGAGTTTCAGGAAAGCTTGGCGGTTCTCTACCCGTTCTCTTTCTTTGGCAAACTCACTAAAAAAATTAATAAATCACAATCATCATACAATAAGATTTCGAACCACCCCTCGAATTTCCATACTTCTGACAAAGTTGCACTATTCTTGTGTGCTACATAATATGTTGACCTTTAGATGATTCCAAGCCCCTTCCATTTTTTTATAATTAACATAGGAATGATAGGGAAGGAGGAACTAGTGCTTAACTAAATTAACGTGTGTGAGGAGGTAACCTACCCTAAACCTACCTCTGGCTACGCCACTGGTTGTTGGGATGGAGTCGTCTATCTTTCCTATGTTAAATTGGCCCCGCCCATGCTTCTCCCCTCCCCTACTCTACAAATTTAATTGATCCGCCCTGACACCTACTAATGCTATCTTCACTAGCAAAGTAAGATTTAAAAGGCCTTTCAAACGCTTGAGTATCCTGTAGACTATGTATACAATACTTGAAACACTTGGAACAAAGTTCCTCAGTCAGTTGACTTTCACCTTGGAGAAAAATTGGCGAGTCTCCTTTCATCAATCCTTGTCTTTGTTTACATTTGTTTGTGGCACGAAAAAGTTAGATTATTGAACAAATTGAAAAGTATTGCTCCTCAGACGCACACTTGGCTTCCTATGAGATTTTGTACAATGACCGATGATTGAATATTGAAGCGTTTTTACACCCTTACATGTGTAGTGAAATAAATGAAATCTGGTCATGTCGAATTTTCATAAAATGAAACTTGTAGCGATAAGTTACTCACCCGGAAAGAACACCGAGAACGAGATTGAGCATGAAGAAAGATCCGAGCACAATGAGAGGCACAAAGTAAATCCAGTTAAACGTGCTCCCCAGAGCATCGTTGGTCTGTAAACAATTCATTTGATAATTACGTGAGGTGAGAGGCGTGATGTGGGGACCGGGAACCGACGCCGCCGGTGTCTACCGTATCAGAGGAAAGAACACAGAACAGCCAGACGACATAAGGGGCCCATTCAAGGGCTGTGCGGAGTACAGGAGAAGAGCGTCGTAGAAGACGGGTGGGGTGGGGTGGGCGGGTAAGTGGGGAATGGAATAACGACAGAAGGTAACAGATAGACAGAACGAGCGAGTTTGTGTGTGTACCCAGTAAAGAATGGCTGTCCATCCTTCCATTGTTATGCACTGAAAGACAGTGAGCATAGCAAAACCAATGTTGTCGAACGAAGTGATTCCGAAGTTTGGACCGATCCATTTATCCTGACACATAGAGTAGTTTGCATTGCACACATACGAGCCTGATGGGGCTACTTTAGGATCATCAGAACTACAAGGAGTTGGCCACTCACCCTCTTTCACTATTTCCTCTGAAATTACAATACGATATTAATTTAAAATATTTTCCAAACAGTTTCCTCTAAATAAAATATTTGTAATTGTTTTGTAAATAATTTTGAAGATTGATAGCAACCAATAGGTTCCAACCTAAATTTTCAAGGCTATAGCAAGTCCGATGTAAAACTCCACAATAGAACTCTAATCCAATAATAGCGAATATAACAATAGCGAAGAGAACCAATAAACCAATTTGAAGCAGAGGAGCCATCGCCTTGATAATCGATTTCAACACGACCTGCAAACCTAAAATTAAAACATAAAATACACACACGTGATCATCCGTAATATTTCCTTCCAAAAAACTACAAACAACAAGAAATGAAAATAAATCATCATCATCATCATGCACTCTGATATTAAGTTTGTGATACATACAAAGTGCAAATTAGTATTTACATTTGAAAAATCCAACAGAATTCAGCTTTATTGCTGATACAGGTAAATGACTACCCATTACAAACATCAATCATTCATTGTAATTGTGAAATTGAACAGAATGTTAAAAAATTTAAGAAGCAAACTATTAGGTAATAAAGTTGTAAGAAAGTGGACTCGAGCACAAATGACTACGAGTCCTTTTCTTAGCATTCATTCACGAATGGAATTTCCAAGGTCGCCTTTATCTAATTACTTTTGTGCTAAATGTAACTAATGTAAATGTCTAAACAACATGCTAACAAAACAAGAGCTAGGTCATTACTAGATTGAGATCAGTCCACGCTATAGACCGATTAATAAACTTGTACAATTGTGTAACGAACGCAAAGGAAAGAACAGAAAAGTGAAAGTACGCTCAAATCTAATGCTTTCAGTGTTGGCTTTCTCCAAAGGTGAAATGCATTTTTAGCATAATTTGGCGGAAGAATTGGATAAAATAGGTATTGTGGGTGGTATATTTGATTTTGCCCAATTCACCCATTTGGCGAATCCAACACTAAACACTACCAATGCCTTAACTAAGATACTTACTACGATTAATGAACAAAAACTAGAATGAAATGATCTCAGAATTAAGTACAGTATTTCTACGACTACATTGACTACACTACAATAACTAGAGATCTAAGGTTAAAAGGTATACTCGGAATTCCAGAAACGAGTTTAAGAGGTCGAAGCACTCGGATGGCTCGTAAGGTTCGGAGATCTACCCCAACTTCTCCTTGAGCAAACAGCGTGATGAACCTATAGGACAAGGACAAGGAAAATGAACTACCACATTTAACCCACTACAACATTACTTCACTACAATACTAATAATAATTAATACTTTAGTAATTAACGATGTAATCGCCTTCTAATTGTGTTATTACTATTCTACAACGAAAGAACAAAGTGTAAACAAGAAAATAATATTATTATTCTCCACACAATGTGCAGTCGCTTTCAGCTAATCATCACCACTACAATTAAACACTATACCAGTACAACAATGGCATCTCTTCTTTATTTCAGTAACTATTTAAACATACGCAGAGGTGCGAATAAATCTGCTCTGTAAACTAAAGTACTCCATTGAGAAATGTTTTAAACTCTGTCTGTATATATATAAACTGTTCTCCGCTCAAGTAGGTTGCAGGGCTGAAATACAATAGAATCGTGAGAATTCTTTCATTGTGGTAGGAAAAGGAGGAATATACATACATTGTATGTTGGCGAGACTGTGGTTAAGTATAGGAATCTGTTCACAGTCCGCTTTGCCATTTCCGTGTACGAAATTGCATACGGGGAAAACACAACGAACACCCGCACCAGGAAACGTCCTTTAGCCACTGACCTGAAGAACAGGGCTCGATGGATTGACTTTTCAGCCTTTTCTTTGTTGGTTGCATGAGTAAAAGTAAATTTACGGCCACTCATACCAACAACTATCACAATAGGCAGTGGTTTTAGCGATGAAGTTCGTGTGACTCATTTCTTTCGGAAGTTCTATTTTTAGCTGTCTGTACGCTTGCCCTACAAACTAAATATGGTAAAGAAAAATACAATTATGAGGTCATCTGGCAAAAAATTAACTGCAAGTGTGTGTGTCACTGTGTGGGTGGTATGGTGTAATCTATAGTCTTGTGTAAACATTAAACATGGAGTACATACTCACTATGGGTCCAACTGGACAAGTTATTATTGTTCATTGAATTGTGCTAATTAAGGTTTTGTTCTTCTACGAAAGGATAACTACGACTGAGCTAGACGACGAATGACTACAGAGAAAGTGAATCAGAAGATAAGAGTCGGAAATTTGTGACTAATCACATAATGAGTGAAGTTGGTGGTGGGAGCGGAGGAGAAAGCTTATTTTTAGCTCATACTAAGAATCATTTTATCAGTCACATCATACGACTTGACGGATGACAAGCCAAGGGACAATGGACTCACTGGGTATCTTGGAGACGAGCTTAAGTGGCCTGAGCACTCGAAACGAACGTAGCATCCGCAAGTCTACCTCCACTGTGGACGCTGCGAAAAGCGTCATCGATCTGTCTCCCCAACACGTTTACATTAAAATAATTTATGAAACTTCTCTTACACACAATCAGATTTTAACTAATAAATATCTACATAATCATATAATCAGTCAAAGTAGGTGCATTACCTTTACCACCTAAACAATTTTGTCACCTACTAATTACACTGTGCTTTATTTGAACCCCTGTATCAGACTAACCCCCTTATTATACCAAGACATTAAAATTTGTTGTACTGTTTCAGAATTATTATTTTATAATATTCCATCGATTGAAATTCTTTCCTTTCATTAAAATTAAGTAGCATTTTATTTATTCTTAAGAATATCCTTACTAGTCTTTCTTTATATTTTAATTATAATTAAATTTAACTGTAGAAGTAAATTACCCACCCAGTTACGACCACTATGAAATCCATGAGATTCCAAATATTTCTTAGGTAAGCTCCGCTATGAAGAACAAAGCCCAAGGCAAGTATCTTGAGCGAGGCCTCCACACAGAATATTCCCAGGAAATAAGGCTCCGTCGTTTCCTATTCAAAACATACATAAAATGTACCACGTTTACCAATGTAATCTCTCTATTTTAAATCCTTTGCTTTCGTCTGACGTATGTATAGCATGAGTATAAGTGAATGTGTAACAGGTTGAAAAAGTCCACATAAAATTCTTGTGACCTGCACCGAATAAATTTAAGTAGCAGAATAATCCATGCTTAAAATACTTAAACAGTCTTTAAAAATCAAGAATGCTATTGCTGAAATGTTGATGATACTAAAGGCTAAAATTGTTTGGAAAAGTTACTGCATGTCTGGCTGAATGACTTTCCATTATTTGTATATTTACTTTTTAGAAATAAGTTTCAATGTGTGCCCTCCAAAGGGGACCTTTCCAATATTATCAGGTAATTGGATACAAAATAATTTTGCATTGTGCCCAGAGAGCCTTGCCGACTTACAATTAGTTCACACTACTACGGTCCAACACCGGTACCGGCTGACCGGTACTGTGAGTGCCGAGTGCATATATAAATTGTACCTATTCGTACAGTACTGTCCGCCTCCCATCAAATAATAGGCATGTGTTTACATATAAAGATGAACTTACCAATTTTTGTGCTAGTACTGTCTTATCTCCATCCGGCAAATGCTCCTCCAATGCAAGTACAATACAATTGGCAATTATAGTTAAGAGAACAGCGTATTCGAAGGGAGGCCACTCAATGATGAACCTGCGTAATATAAATAATGAATTTTTTGGATAATGAAAAATTGGCACGTGGTGCTTTCAGAAAATAATTATAAAGTTACAGTATTAATTATTTTGTAATTTAGCCATTCCATATAGATGGTGTGCCGCAGCTATGTATATGTCAACGTGCCACAGTGCGACGCTGCCAGTTGCGCAACTGGCCTGACTGGGAGTGCCACATTCCCTAGCATTATCCAAATATCTCACGAACGGATCAATGGATTCCTTTGAAATTTATATCATTGAACGCAGAATTAAATTCTG
>JABASC010000270.1:0-49012 GCA_019776185.1 Plutomurus gul
TTCCGAGGTCCGGGAAAAATTCCCGGGAATTTTGGGAATATTTCCGGCAACTTTCCGGCAATGTTTCCCATTTACAACCCTGCTATGTATACGTCTGTATAATTGGTAGCCTATACTATACTTAAAGAGAGTTCGTGGGAGTGCCACGTCAGTAAGTGTGTCCCTTTTCTTATAAAATTGCATTTTTTGGAAGGCACAATACGGAATAATCCAGAGCAAACATTTCATCAAAATACATAATTCAAGATAGTTTTTCGTAGGGAATCTTTGAATAGAGTGTGTGCATGGACCGGGAGCCTTGATGTACGTACAAAAACTAGGCACCTATAGATACAACTAGGACTCGAGTACATGAATTTAGAGACGAAGAGAAAAAAGTGAAATTTTCCTTCCACTTGTGATCCGTAAGTGTATGGATGTACTGAACAACGCATAGATGCATAAGGCATGTATACATAGCTAATAGCTACTACTATACCTATAAGTTTTATCTGGCTATTAAGTGGTGAGGTCTTTCGGTTATAGTTTGTAGGGTTCAAAAAGGAAACATAATGTATATATATAAGATGTATGATTGTGTATATTCACATTTATGTGACTACACAAAAGACTCTTGTGAAAGTTAGCAAGAGTGAGAGGAGGGTAAAAATAAAAGCCTTTTTCCTAGTTGCCTCACACTCTCTTCTCTCTCTCTCTCTCTTTCTGGTCTACCCCGCAAAAAATTATCTGCACTGCTGACATCCAAATGCGCTAATATTTTATGAAATACCATATTTTAAAGGGTGGTGGTGGCTTCTTCTTGGTGGTTGTTCCGCTCGCTGCGGAGATTTCTCCACATTTCAATGTACACTGGGAATGAGCGACTATCGACTCACAGTGAAATAAATGTGTACAAATAGGGTCACAAAGTACGAACAACTTTCAAACTTATTTGTTTTCCTCTTATTCGTATCCAAACTATAGTAATATATATTTATCTGATCTATATAATGCTCAAAGTTTGACGAATCCCATAAAGTGTGCACATAAATACATGCAAACAATGGCCATTACACCTATATGTGTAAACACAATCGTAAATAAAACGAGCTTGGCATAGAGAACTGTAATCATTCTATCAATGAACAAATACGAATTCTTGTATTACGTAAAATTTGTCTTTTGTCCCTCTGACTATTTATACACTTTGTAGCACAAACGGATTTGGAATTAATTCAGCGTATATGGAACCGAGATTAAGCATTGCAGATATTTTGGTAGATAGTCAGTGAACAATTTTGGCCACACTTTTGGCTTATTACCCGCCCACTTTGGCAAAAGGGGCAAAATGGTACATATTAATATACTTTTGTCCATTATGCCATGCCCAGCAGAAATTTCAACCACCCCTATTGCCTCTTTTGCCATATGGCCGTTTTGCTAATGGCCGGTGGGTAGCTGAACACTGTAGACAGTGAAAGTACATTAAGGGCGTAAGTACACCACAATGTGACCTAAGAATTGTTTTGACAAATTCTTGCTCTACGAAGCGGTTCATTAATCAAATTATGAGTCAGAGGGTACTGTAAAAGGCTGTCTCATTCCATCACCTCCAGTGTGCAACAATGTGGAAATTGAGTAATTCTTGCCTCACTCCTTTTTCTGTAGGAATTGCATTATGTAATTGTACAAATGAAGCTTGTCAAGTGTATTTTCAAAGTTGTAGAAAACGGCATGACAAATATTTACACGATCCTCAGCATAGCAGCATCAGTAGCATCGTAGGAGTAGTGGGCGTACTACAGATGGAAATGGTGTTTCACAAGAAACCGGATTGTAATATAGGTTTTAAGTACAGTTACACAATGACAGTTTTCCTATTTGATTAATTGTGTAGAAATGGAAACATTTTTAGATTACAAATATTTTCTGGTAATTCGAGGAAGTGGAATAATGGGACGCAATGTATTGAAATGAAGTATTAAGTGTCAGCAGTAAAGGAAAATATCAGTTTCTATAATAGACGATGGAGCAGAATAAGAACGAGGGGCAAAACCAGCAAGTGGAATACAATGGTCGTATATAAATACTGTAGAAGTGAAAGCTTTCACTAAAGAGAAATTGAGTGAGAGAGAAGGGTTGGTCGGGAGTAAATGTGCATGAGAGTCCAAAGAGCTCTACTGGCTACTACTTCACATAAACGTGTAAAGAGTTGGGAAGTGACTAGAAGTAAAAAGGAATGGATGTGAGGTCAGAGCGAGCGGCTAGAGAGTCACTCAGGATACTACATAATGCTACACAAAGGGCTCTCTGGGTTACCAAGAGATAATTTAGGTAGCAGTAGACTTGAGATGGCAAATAATCCTTTTTGTGGATACAAGTGCTTTGCATACTCATTTCCTCATCAAGTCTGGTGCTCTTAGACGCTTTCTCTCTCCTTCGAGTACTCCCTCCATCTTCTTGAATGTTAATACGTTTAATTAAAACAAGTTTAGCTGAAGACTAGACGGGTGCCGTCGAGTCACTCGACAGCTTTTTTCTCAGCCTCAGATTCATTGATTTCATTTTCCGCAACTCAGGTTGCTTGTGTAGCAGCTAGCCTGCTACAGATAGTATTTGTACTCATGTACTCTCTCACAAAACCATCAATTCCATACTCCTCCTCTCCTCTGCTTTGCATTCATTCCTTTGCTTCCATTGCCAATGTTTTTTATTACTTTGAATACGTCTGCAAGTACCTGGGGAAAGATTATACGACCTAATAGATTATCTTTGTTAGGTGGCTCCACTTCGTCCCACTTCAATCCTATTTCGAATTGCAATCTCCACTTCTTGTACGTTAGACACACCTCGTATATGATATTGATATTGGGAATGTTTAAACGAAATTAATATCGCTCTCCCATAGATACATACATTTAGTAGTACCATATAAATTCAACCGGTGCAATATATATTCCCTTACTTTTTTGGGCATTTGCCGGATAGGATATAAAAGTCGCATTGGGTAATAAATATTAGCTGAACATTTATCATGCAGTACTTGCTCTTCAAACTAAAAAATTTAGTGGTGTTTACAGTGATTTCATTACATTTTTTAACCTTCTTTGGGTATATTTATGAATAATGCCAAAAACAAGTAAATATGATAGTCTGACTAAACAGAAACAAAAAAATTATATTTCTCTATTGAGATCCTTAACATTAGCCGCTGTAAACATGAGAAAGATACATAATTGACCTTTTAGATGAATAAACTAACAATAATGCAGCTACATATAATATATTTGGACAGGGTTGGAGTTTAGAAAAAGATGGCTGAGTTCGTTTAAATATCAAAACCTAATAAAAGCCTCACACACAATATTCGCGGATCGTTTGTACGTGAGGCCTATATTATGCTTCTTGAAATTGGCAAAACTGTGCTTTCCATGTACTTTAACGGTTACATGGGAGGTAAGACGTACTTGCACTTGGCTACATGAAAGTAATAGGAAAAAGGAAATAGGGCTGAGAGGAGTGCCGCTTGCAGTGAGCTTTGGCCACTACTAAATTACAATTGAGCTAGTGCAGGCCGAATTCTACAAATCGTGCACATAGAGATGAAGCAGCCGTTTAGAGCTAAAGAGTTATAATGAGCAAGCGGAATGCATGCACAAGTGTATTACTATTTCATTGTAGCGGATTTACCATTTCAGATGCATATGTACGGGCGTGCGCGAATAAAATCATTATTTCGTGAACAGAGACCACTCGTACTAATTCAAGCTTCGATTTGCGTGTGAGACAAAAGTATCCATGTCAGAAATGAAATGAAAAAGTGTACTTATACTCGCTTATTTAAAAGCATTTGTTCTCATTAAGATCCTAAGTATATTGGCGTCATAATTATTTCGATTGTTCCAGTAAGTTCACATCTCTGTGAATACAAGTTTACAAATTATTGTCAGCTTATTAAAATATTAAAGTAATACACAATACCTATGTATCACTGTTTTGTACATTTAAACAATTACCGACGTTTCTATCAAATTGATAATAATTTTATAGTGAAATTTGTGTATAGTAAGTGTTTCGTCACTCACAATCAGTAAGTTTGCAAGAAGGAAACCGCATTCAGTTGCAGGTAGCGAGAAAATATGTAGTGAATCACGTGCACAGTGTTAATTGATAAATCACGTCAATGAATTTTCGCAATGTTGCTTTTGTCATCGTTAACTTTCCCTTGATTTAGTAACAGATGTAGGGAACGTAATAAGTATGCGTATACATACAAAACGCCTTTCTCTGGTAGTGAAAGTAATATATTTTCTCCTTGCAAATGTTTAGGACTGTTCGCTGTGTGATGAACATTAGAACTTTTAGGAAGAGAGCGTAGGTCATAAAGTGTAGGTCTGCTGTTTCCACCAGTGTGTACGTACACGCTACACACATACCTACCTACTATTGCTACTACATGTACATGTGTATGCCGCTCAAAATGCGAGAACAAAAATATTGATTTACTTCTTGTAGAGTACTTTAAGCGTATCTTAGGACATAACAAGGTAAGTAGCACATGTATGTACAAGAGTAGGTAGGTAAATGTTGTGTACTTACGTGTATATGAATGTTCGTTTCATGAAAAATTCTAAAGTACATAATACATAAATACAAAGTACTTACAGTGCACCATATCTTTTTGCGGAAGGTAATTTGCTAACATGCAATGCAATAATTGTAAGAATTTATTGAATCGAGAGAGTAGAGGCTGTTTCAATATGTTGTAAAACAACTCATTGGTTCTGACCACTTGGGCACCAAATTCAGTAAAATCGTATCATTGACTTCGTTTGAGTCATGTCTCACGATTTTTAACTCACCGCGGCGCATAAGCAAATAAGAGTGTGCGGATTTAAACATTATTGATTTACCATTTTACTTTTTCACGTACTATACAAGGAGTTAATGCTTCCTTAATGTACACAAAAGGCAAGCTGCATTTATATATACTACATGGTGGTTGGCGCTGTTGGACTCATATAACTAAATATTATATTATATTATAAACTGTTTGTTGTCCAACCTATGAGCTAACGTCAGTAAATTTGTATTGAAAATAAAATTTCATCACTGTACGATGTTATCAGTATGTCATACTTCCTTTTCTTGATTCACAGAAGCGATACAATGTTGGGATTTTAAATAATTTGAATCTTTTATGATTAATATGGGTGCACGTCCAAAATTAATTAAATATTGCACAAATTAATATTTGCTTTCTAAAATAATTGGTTCTCAATATTTAAGTAAGCATTGTTTGAAAAAGTGTCATTTACTTGGACGTTGTTATTAAAAACCTAACACACGTCTGAGGCGAGGAAAATGTATTACATATAAAATTGAATACTATTTTTGTCCCTCACTTCATCTTGTGAGAATCTATGATGACGCAACAATAGAAAAATCTTTACTTTCAAAACTTATGAGTACTTATAAATCTTATTTCACTAATAGACCACCAAAATCACATTAAAGGAAATGTGGGTGCAATATCGTTGGCCACTCTGTGTTCTATGTTTTGCGTTACATCAAATGTTCGTAAAGAAAACCGAAACATTTGTTTACAAAACATATGGTTCCACTAACTAAGAGTAGGAATTGGTATCATGTTATATTATGCTAGATATTACGCATTACAGTTTTTGAAGATGTCTAAATTTTCATTAAGGAAATGCCACAAGAAAGAGCATTCATTTTTAACAATGAACTGAACGAAGGTGACTAAACCGAGTACGGACTTGACTGGCTGGACCAGCTTAGTAAGGTTTTTTTGTGAGTTGACTCTAGCGGTTGCATTCAACTAAATACATATGAACTCTGAAGTATAAGGTATACACATACATAGCATCTTACGCGAGTAAATACGGGGAGCTTTAAGCCGAGTGATGTGAGCGCATAGAGCTCCTCGTAAGTGTGCAAATAGTTTTGAGTACACATTGCATGTGATACGGTTTGGTGGTACTTTCAGCCATCTCGACGATCTTTTCGTGTGTAATCTCAAATTTACAATCAGTTTCACTTGACCGTATTTTTGTAGAGTAGTACGAGCAAAAGGTTGTCATGAATTGAAGAAAGAAATGGAGAGAAAAGGCAGGATTGTCACGTCAGCAGGAGAAAAGAGCCTTTTAGCCATCCACCAACCTTTTGCACAGACTGACTTTCATAATTATTTTAGACTTTCCTTTACCTTCATTCTTGCGGTAGAATTTATAAGCTCAGCTCGCGCCTTCCCTTCAGCAATGAAATCATTGAAGGACTGGACGTTACTGTAGCTTAGGTACTTATAGAGACTTGAGGTTCTATTTCTAGGTATTCTTATTTCTGCCTCAATGAGTGCATACATTGCGAACTGCTTTCTTATTCTTTTAACTATTCGTGAGGTAAAGCATTACGAGTACGACAGATATCAAAATATTTTTAGTTCACATTTTTTCAACAAGAATGGTGCGGAAACATGCTGCTCTGTCATTTAAACGCTTTAATAATTAAAAATTAACGAATTTTAAAAATATCGAAAAATCTGAAAATTTAAATATATTTTGCAAGGCAACTTTACGAAAATTGAAGGACAAACTAACTAACAACACATCAAAGCATCTCTCATTGGCAACACCTATTGTATTACATTTGCGCCTTTGTATGTTCATGGGCACATTTATTAATTTTCGTTATTTATGATTTTGAGAAAGTTAAATTTGATTGAATAGGTATATATGTTTTTAAAGATTAACTTTCAATGAATTATATCATTTGCCGAATGTGTAAAATATACAGAAATATTAAGTTGCTAAAGTAAAATCGTCATTGAGAAATTATTAATAACTAATCTTAAAGGCTATCTTTTGTACAAAACCTACAAGTATACTCAGCTGCATATTTTATCAATGACAAATTCCGAAATTCGAGAATGAATACCCTCTGTTCGAAAACATTATAGTATTAAAGGTGGAATATCGAAATTTAATGAAAACACGGGTGCATTTCCACTTCTTTACACTTGAATGGAATTACCGTTGTCTGTGCTCATCAGAGTGCAGACAACGGTAAATGGAGTAAATGGTTGATTACATTAGTTTCTGATTTTAAGTATCTGCACCTGGAAATGTAAACTTCTTGCTTCTGACTTAATTTATTCTAGTGCTCTATGATGTTTATGTCAATTTAAATGCCAGTCCGTGTCAACCACTTAACCTTTTGGAGAATAATTGTGTTTTAATAATAATAAATAGGATACTTAAAGCAGAAATTTACTTTCCACTGTAGATATGGCGCATAATAGTCGCATGATATGACAGATAAGATCGTTTTCCTATGTATTTATCTGCTCTTTATTTATCCTGCCGTGTGTTCCAAAAACCGCAGTACCTCATGTTTGTTGAAGTGTGATAGTGTGAAAGCGTTTTACATTTACACGGCGGTTAAGTAAGTAGGTCTTAGACGCAAAGGGCAGAATTTCTAGGCACGGGTTACGCAAGTGTACTGACTGTACGGTGTATGCGCTATCGTATAAATTATAATTCATTTAAATGCAAGTATCAGGTATCACATGAAGATGATAACTGGCAGTAAGTAACGTGTGGGACGTTCATATTTCAGGTAATATTGTATAATTAATGTTCTTCATCCTGTTCTTCACCCTGCCCTTCGAGCAGGTCTCGGATAATTTGAAATTGAGCCATTCAATTGACAGCACACTACGTTTCCGTCCAAAACATCATTCACAACACGGTACATGTGTAGTGTGTGTGTGTAAACGTTGCTGGTAAACTTTGGATAAGTATACTATTTGGAGTTTTTGTAACTGCAACAGTTATACATAGTCTTGATAATTTAAGTGCACTTATATGTAGGTCAACTTTCAAGTATTACGCAACCGCACTTTGACTATCCCTGAAATATTTTCCATTCATTGTCACCGTTGTTTTCTTCACTGAGAGAATTGTACCCTTGCATAGTGTTTCTTTGGCCAGTGTCTACCCATGTCAAAATTTGATATCACGTTGAACAGTACTTCTATGTATTTTTATACTTGATAAGTTTTTGCATGCTCCAAAGTTGAATGCACCGTGGGACATCGTTTTGTTTTCCAGGTGTAGTTCTATTCTCCAGCATTGTGTACCACGCCGACTCAAATCAGTACAATACCAGCTTCAGATCCATTCCAGATGCTTTTTGGTGGGCCGTGATCACAATGACCACCGTCGGCTATGGGGACATGAGGTAAAAATGGTCAAGAATTCAGCCTTAGATAAAACTTATATCAGCCCCATCATCGCCACACCCCTATTACATAAATAACATATTCTTATATTGTGTTACCATTCAACTGAAAATTCTCCCACACTGGCAAATAGATTTTTGAAGATATTTGACAAAGATTTTCTATTTTCAGCTCAGACCTGAAGCGATTTTCAGTTGAACGGCATAGACATGCCAACCCAAATTACAAATCAAACCAAGTGTACCTCTTGATGTCGTTGATGTGCTTAACAATTCCATTCTCTTGCTAATTGCAACCATTCTGTACTTACTCTCTTAGGTATATCTTATAATATTCATATATGTCTGTCAGTACAATGTTTCGGGTTAATGCTTTTGTGATAAAAGTTGTCTCGTTACCCTTTCATCCCGAAAAATTGTTCAGTCATCAGTACAAACTCTTTGTGTCAGTGCGGAGGAGGAAGTTCAGCTTGTTGTTCTCCTCCTCAAAAATATTTCTTTTATACGAGGGGGTATCCAGGAATCATGTCAATTTTGGGGAAAATGAGATTTTTGTATATTGTGGGTAGTCTCATTCAAAAGAGCAGTTTTTAGCAGAAAGTACAAATTTTCAGAACCAAATGTCATCAGATAGAGTCACACGGAGCTCCCTAATTCCAAAAGTCGAGGAAGATTCTGAAAACACTAACATTGAATGGGGACATAGAATCAGATGTTATTCCCGCAATAGTAGGGATATGAAGCAAATTTAACAAAATTTGGTGGACCTGTAAGGTGATTCTCCTTTGTCAGAAAGAAAGGTTATCCTTGGGTACAGGCCTTTAGGTCTGTATAAATAAGGCCGAAGATGAAGAAAGAAGTGGAAGACAAAAACCTGGACTGAACCGGAAGTGGTGAAAGTTGTGGAAAAAAAAGAAAAAGTGGGGTTTGTATTTAAGTGCCCTGAGGACATTACACGAAGAACATTTGCTGTACAAAATTTGTTCGATATGGGTTCCTCATAGTCTCACATCTTTTCACTAGTAAAACTGTGGGCGCTGTTGCCAAGGCCGTTTGGATTTGATGGAGGGGGACAAAACTTTCTTGTCACATCTGGTATTGAAGACGGGACTTGGGTTCATTGCCGTGGTCTTGGATTCTAAATTGGAATCGATGTAAGTTGCAAAAATCAGTTGGCAAAGTAATGGCCACCGTGTTTTGGGACAGGGATATGGCCCGTTGAATTTTTGGAAATGGAACATACTATCACAGACATCTTATATAAAAGACTGGATCAGAGCGATTCCTATCTGTATCGGAACCGGAAGAAAAATCGAGATATTCCAATAACTCAGAAATAAAAGATGACGCGGAGAACTACTTCAACGCACAACACAAGTCCTTTTTGCTAAAGGCATACAATCGTTAGATTCCAACTGGACTAATTGAATACAACTGAGAGGAGAGTATATAGAAAAACAATAAAGGTTGGTTTCCAAAGATTTGTTCGTTTACCAGATACTGAGACATTGACATGAGTTTTGGATACCTCCTCGTATGGTGACGCAAAGTTATTCCGATATACCTAATTAATAAATGTTCTCTTCGGTGTTCCCCAACCCGAGCGCCATGTACATGTGATACGATTTGTGAAGCTCTGTCTTGTGCCGTTTTATGTGCGCCCGTATATGTATACTTTCTGTGTTTACATTCGCGGTATTATGCTAAATACGTCAGTGTAAATGTGTACATATTTATATAAATTTGTGTTAAATAATTACTATATCTAAACGTGTAGGGTTACTTGATTATGAATTACTTACTACCTCTTTCTATAGTTTAATGTCGCAATTGACTAACTGAGTAATTACTGCTACCGAACGAATTACTGGTTTGTCGCTGGATGGATATTTAATGTGTTTAAGTAGAGTAATTATTCGTGTTTTATAATGTAATGTGTAAATGTTGGTCTGGCTGTTGTCACTGTGAACATAGGCTTTATATTTATTATACTTGTACCACCATGAAGGAATTTATAGCACACTGCACTCTACATTCACACACTGAATTCTACTAACTTCTTGCGCATTGTCATTTTCACGCGTGTCCATTCATGGGGGGCAAGTCTGTTTCTTGCCATTTATGTCCGTTCTTTTGTCACTTTTCTTCAGTTGTACGCTGCTCGCAACGTTATCAGTGAACATCGTCAAGTGTACTAATTGCCTTTATGCAAATGCATTGCATTTTAATTGAATATGTGCCTCGTTCAGATTTCAGGCTCCACGATGTAATGACTCTGGTCGATGTATGCACACATGTACGTAGGATTTGATGGGGATTGATGAAAAATCCATATAAATTTGATAAAATCGCATGTCAAACATATAATTTAGCAATTAAACATGTCATTATATACATAAGTGTAAGGTTGTACTTTCTACAAGGCTAGTCATTCGTTTGGTAATTGTGGGTCAAGGAGTGCTGTAATTGAAGAGTATTTCTACGAACCGGTTTGAACATGTTCAGGATGTTTTCTTCTGAAAGAAGGAAAAGCCGGAAATCCTGGCGTGACTTAAGCGCCAGAGCTCACAATGAAAGGAAAAGTGGAGGGAAAGTAGTAGCATGTATGTAGTGGTAGTGGTTGTAATGTATGTAGAAAAATACTCTCTCTGGGATGTTATCTGCACTGAAAGGGAGAGAGATAAGAAATAATTATTGACATTGCATTTAGAGACGGGAAGGCGGACATGGTAAGTTCACTTGAATTGTTAGTTTTTCCTTGCAATGTGTACTATGTGCCCACATGAGGGGAAATGGTAATTGAAAAAGTACATGGGAAGACTTTTCTAGTGAAAAAGTTTGAGGGTTGGTGCGCCTGAGGGTAAAACAAAGAAATATTACATATCAAAGGGATATTTATTTGTGCAAAGAATTTCTAATGGGTATCCACTACCAACCACTACCAACCACTACGATCGTGTTGTGTTCAGCTTTGTTGTCGGGCCGTTTGTGTTCTCCATAGACAGCAGTAGTACATATATAAACAATATAGCTCGTTGTATGAATTCAAATCGTATAGTTTTGGAATGGGACTCGGAGGAGAGTCTCTGGTCTGATGTCTCTCCACGGGGAATTTATGTGGGCGGGCCTGTAAGCAGACAATGACAATATTCGGTTTGTTGGGGGATATGAAGTTTGTGTTGTCGTCGGTTGATTCCGAGTGTGTTGTATAATATAACAAGTCCCCTCTGCCTTTCATGTTGCAGGTGTGGTTCTATTTTCAAGTGCTGTCTACTTCGCTGAGGCTGGCACTGAACATTCTTACTTCAAGTCTATTCCCGATGCATTCTGGTGGGCAGTTGTCACAATGACCACAGTCGGATATGGTGACATGACGTATGTTACTGTACTCACTTTATCGTCCAGCATTTCTCTTTTTCATTACTTGCTCATATAGTGTTTCTTCTCCTTTCTTTTCTTTTTCATCATATCCAAACGTTAACAAATCTCTTAACATTTTCACTTCGATTCACTCTGAACGAACTGACTGAGTGAATTTCCCAGCAATGCACTCCGTCGCTCATCACTACCACAATAAGAGCACTTTTCCTATATATAAATATATTGCGCACTCTCTCTCGCTTTCCTACACACAAGTTTCAAGCTGTCTCACAAAATTAATACTAATAGTACTAAAGTTATATCGTTCAAGCAACGCGCCTCCCTCCGTTCCCTTGCAGAAAAATTCATATGTAGAGCCCTAAATCAAATACATGTAACACAATTTGTTTCACTTTTCACATGTGGTTGACTGGCTTATTCCCAAAATGAGTTAAGTTTCATTTCAATATTTTCTTATATTTATATTTGTACTTTCGAAAATCTCACAGTGGAAGACTACACTTTTTTAACAAAAAGCTTACTAAATTTTGAATGTTAAATTTAAGTAACACTAACGCTTTTTCATGCAAAATCTCATTCATGCTGTAGCTAGAAATTTGTTTAGTCTTTCTGCACACTTCAATTTCAAACATTTGGGGCAGAGCTACTTTGTACATGTCCTCAAAGGTTTTTCACGCAATATATTTATACGTTACAAAGGTTGTCTTACTTTCTCTGCACTTTCTTTAGGTATACAGCATAGTATACAATTCGACAGAAAATAAATTATATTTCCTACCACACTATTTCTTGACTTCACAATTACGAACTCCAAGATTGATCATCAAACCATTAGGTCGATGTTCGACGTACTTCTACAATATATTGTAGCATTCAAAACGCAAGTCCAACAAACCTCGGAAAGAAAGCCTCAATATTATCCTTGTTCGGCTACATGCTACGGTTTATTTAAACATTCAGCTCTCGTTTGCTGTTTGCACATTCGGCTTTCTCCTCCCATCACATTGGGCGTAACTTTCACTTGTCTTATTCGTCCTAAAATTAAAACGTTTCTAATTGTTAAATGCATTTGAATAGCTGCAGAATGAGCTGATGTGAGTTATAGGAATTTTTCGATGACACGATAGAGAATTATGAAAGAAATTGTCAAACTGGAATAGTGATATTTTACACTATTAGTCACGATATATTTTGTTGGTTAATGATTTATGTAATGTCTATGCTTCTAATTTTATTTATTTCTCGTATATTCCTCGATTGATGACAGAAATCAGAACAACTTTCACTTTTTGCTAAGTACACTGTAGGGAAAATTCAGTTACAAATTTATTTTAACCTGTTATCTCTCTTACTGGAACATCACAAGAGAAATCTAGACAATAAGTATTTTTTAGTTAACAAATGTGGCGAGCATTTTCTCTCTTCTATAGAGTGGTCCATTTAGATGCTACCACATTAAGCATAATTAATCGAAAGATAATATATTTAGTAATTATGCGCTCACTGAATAAATTAGTCATCTAACATTTATATCGTGTATAGTAGCATTCGGTCAGAAGTAATGACTAATGTCTAAAGTCTACCTCTTTTTTGTGTCACTAAAACGACACTTCAAATTGTCCCTTATCGTTTAATACAATTAAGTATTTGCTTTTGGCTTTTACATAAATCTTTTTACGTAACTCAAGCCTCATTGGTGTACATTGCATTTGGGCCTTCTGTTTTTTGTCTTATGTCTTGGGTCTTTTAATTTGGGCCTTCGTGTCCTGGGTCTTATGAACGTATACCGTTCTCCTTACTTTTGCGTTTAGGTATACGTATCTATGCATATTCTAGCAAATTAACAACAACAAAGTTCCTACTTGCACTCGAAAACTTGACATCTCCAATGGTTTACTATTCCATGTGATGCGACAATATTGTACAGAATAAGTGCACAATATCATTCTAAATTAGCGTAAGCGGTGAAATGGACCACCCTGTACATATCAAGAGATCTACGAAGCTATTAATCAGCTTGAATAACGTCATACAGATTTCAATTGTGGTTGTCGCGTTTTTCCCTCTATAAATGGCTATAAATGTGTACAAGTATAGGCAAGACGATACAAAGAATAGATGAATAACGGTAAAGTGTGCACAACAATTCATTCTTCCTGCATCCACAGTACACATTCCTATAGGAGGGCATGCTTTTTGCAAATGGGAGCTGACTTTGTGTGAATGCATTGTGAATGCATTGGGAGATTTCTTGCCGCATGGAATATGCTAAAGAAAAAGTCAAATGAAGTGAATCCTTTTCTTTTAGAAGGATTATCTTAAGTTGGCGATTCAAGTACTCCTGAGGTATGTGTTCCAGAAGTGAAGAGAAAGACGTGTGAGATGGTCGATGGTAAGGTATTAGACATGTAACTGCCTATATACATCATAGGTCTCTCATTCCGTAGTGGTACTTGAGATCCATAGTGTACGATTTACTGCCTATAGCGAGTCAGAAGATCGAGGGGCTACGGTAGGCGAGTTAGTTTCGTGTTGGTTGGTGCACTCCCAGTCAGCAGTTCAAATGTGATCTGAACACAGAGAGGAGAGCGGAGAAGGTAGAATTTCTCTTCTTCTTGCTCTCATCTCTTTCTCTCTCTCGCCTCTCTGTCATGACTAGTGAAGTGGAAATCTCTTGGTGTCAGCATCTCGTGTCTCTCTTGCTGGGATTACTTTTCAATGTGGCTCAACTAACAGAGCTTCAGCATCCACCAGCACAAATGCCTGCAAATATACGTAAGTTTCTCTCTCGGTAACTAAATACGTGCAACATACGCGAGACGGGAAGAAGAGGAGAGCCGAGTGCATTCCCCAGACTTCAGCCTACAATATAAATAGATCATAGAATATCGTGTGGCTGCGTGCACTGTAGTAGAGTACTAGTAGTAGTAGATATATTGGCCATTGTTACTACGTAGTATGTAACGGTAGCATATACTTATATGTAGCATAGTGGAGGATAGATAGTGGACCTGTGGAAAGACATGAGTGCACAAAAGAGCAGCTGAAGAAATGGAAGATAACTATGGACAAAAGAATCTCGTAATGTTTGCAGCAGTAGCAATATATTTTCCACATTGTAAAAGCCTTCGTCCAGTTATTTAGTGGATTTCCTTTATTTAAACGCTCGCAGCCAAATGTTGAGATGAGTACGTACATTACACAGCCAACCGCAATCATACTGCTCACTTACATGTTCCTGTTTCGATACTTGGATTATTTCTAACTTTCTCCCTACCCACTTGCTATTATTATATTCTATAGCTTGTAATCTCACTGTGACCATTTCATTCGTTCGTAAGGTGAAAGGTTAAGTTCCTGGGGATAACATTTTGAGCAGCCATTCTCTCTTTCACTCTATTCTCAGCAGTAGACACAAATGTAACCTACACATTTTCCGACTCTGAATACATAAGTAAGAAGCGTCTATTTTAACGTACAGTGTGTGTAAAATATTTACTTAAAATTACTTTTAAAACGGTGATGATGTGTTGATGCATTAAATGTTTGGCGTTTGCATTTGGATTACTTGAGCGAATCAACAGCATATCCAAACTAATGCAGAGATGCCACCTTTTTATCTGTGTAATTAATGAAGAAAGGTTTTTCATTCCAAAACGTGCTTCTCTGTGAAATTCTCCAATAAAGCAATTTTACGGTGCGACAGGCTATGAAACTTGGCCATATAAGATGAAGATAATAGCAAAATATTAAAATGAAACGATATCATGAAATTACATATTAAACTGACTTGGCTTTGTTCTTAGGAGAGATAGGAGTTTACTGCCATTTTGTCCACCAATAATGCATTATCAGTACTTTATCATTTTAGCATGAGATGCTGCAAGAAGTTGACTGGAGGGAATGCAAAATGCAATGAATCCAAATATGCCACTCTGAATACATGCAATCTCAATAGCTGTCCAATTAGAAACATGGTTGTGCAGACTCTGTAACAGCTAGGCAGTATTCAGATGTGGACAGCTGGGATTTGCTTTGGCTGAATATGACTTCAGCAGAAATGCCAGACATGGTCAAATTACATTTCAGATGAGATAATGTGTAATCAATTCCAATGTTTCATTTCATTGTTGCAAGATGTATTTATCTCTTCTGATTGTCCTTATGATAAAAGCGACCGTCGACTGGAAACCTTTGCATATTTTAGAATAATGTAAGAAAGGATTTCTTGGCTGACTCGTGTTTTTGATAATACCATCTTCCAGTATTCCGCAAATTATTACATAAATGTGTGTGTGTGTGGCACTTAACTAGTAGGCCCCATGTTGATTTATTTTTGGCATATGTATTTATACATACGCTTGTCGAAAGGAGGATGTCCATAGTCACATCATATCTTGTATAATTATCTTGTAAATATTATGTTGAAGACGGTTTGGGGATATATTTCAACGGAATACTTTTGACTTTTACTACATATGCAGAATGTTGAAATCAGTTCCAATGACCATTGAGTGTTAATAATCCCATAAACGTTAAATACGGCGTCAAGTAATTCACATGGACTATATATTAGTATTTTATGAGTATCTCGTTGGCTAATGGCATAAAATAAACCTCCATAGTAGTAAAATATCAATGTGAAAAGCTACTTTAATTACACATTGTGCTCATTTCGCTGCACAATCACCACCTTCATTCTTCCTGGAACCCTGAAACCGATTTTATAAAGGTAAAATGACTATTTTTTCAGAGGTGGTAATTATTGGTTTTATTAAAATAATATTTGTTTAGATTTCTTCTGGAATGAATGTAGTAATTTACTTAAATCTATGTCAATATTTTGGGGTTATTCGTAATAAAAAATACCCAATTCTCTCTTATGAATTTTAGATTGCTCTTTGAAAAAATTCAAATAATTGTAAAAATTTACAGATTTTATAATGTTAGAGACTTTACCTTGTACTACAACCAATTTCTAAGTAAACCAAAAATTTATTTTTCGTAGGAACATTAGCTCGTCTGTCTTCTATCTGCATTAAGATTCACTTTAATTCCTAGATGCTGAAGGATACAAGAAAGAATAGTAACTAAAAGAATACTTGACTGTAAAAAATGATAGTGCATGAACTGCTACTATATACAACGTATTTTTCTTTTAAAATTTTTTTGCGAAAGCCCTCCAGTGGTAATCAAAAATATCGGTAAAGGATTTCTTCTGCTAAAAGGAACACATGAAATCAGAGCAGAATTCATTGTTAAATTTACGTAGTGTTAGAGTGCTTAGCGTGCCTGCCATAGAAGTTTCCCGTGGACTTTGGACGTATATTTTCGAGATGTGTTTTCTTTGAGCAATAAAATGAAAGTGGAATCAATGTGTACAGACACTGTAATTCGGATATGAAATGTATACCTAAACAGTCAGACTGATTGGAAGAACGGGTTCAGTAAATTAGGAGCGCAGAAAAAGAATGATGGGGCTAGAGTTGCATGTTATCTTAACAACTTGATTAAATTCAAAGGGATATTTGCTATTGGGCCACTTTATATTGATTGGCTGAGTGATTCGGAGTTTTCCCCGTGTCCAGCTTGATATATAATATAGGAAAGAAGCACAAACACAACTTGATAGCTCATTTTGCTCTGTCTATTTATTTAGCTGGTGGCTGGCGGATATTATTATATTGCATTTCATGCATTTGGCTAGAAGATAGAGTCGGAGGTGGTGGTATTAAATTATAGTTTGCCTGCAAGGGGAATAGGAGTTTACGGTGAGAGAGAGAAAGAGCCGTGCCTTCACTTGACCCCGTTAGAAGTGAGTACATAAGCTACAAAGTTTTTATGCCTCCAATGAAACAATAATAATGGTTAGCATCTACAAGCACTGTTACCTGAATTGGAATGCTCTGATTCCATAATACCATAATAACAAATGTGCCTATTACATTGCATGATTGTTCACTAGTATGCATGTATACTATGTATCATAGTAGAATGTGGATGGAAACAGGAAGGAAAGCACTGCAACTTCCAGCCAGAGAGAGAGAGAGAATGGGGTGAATGTGAGTAAACTGTAGTACTACTACTACCAAAAACGAGCTACTATTTCTGCCAAATTGTTATACTTGGGATATCTACTACACGTTGACTTGGCATTAGATTATACTATCGCACAATGTGTATACTCTCGAATAGTACAAGATTGTGGAAGGAATTGAAGCCAACTACAACAGAATTAGAAGAAACGATATACTAATAACATTGCAGTGGCCACGTGTGAGTCCGGTGAGCCTACTACTACTACTGCTGCTAACAAGCAGTAATACGTGTAATAGTAAGCGTAACATGCACAGAAATGTACATGTTGCGATAGTGTTTCCACTCGTAGTCGTACTCAAATATACAAAAGTACTGAACATGCTGCTATACATATACTTATATATACCGTGTGGATGCTCGTCAGAAGTACTAGCAGTACAACAGCTAAATCCTTCTTAACAATAAAAGCATGTACTCGGAAATCCATTTTGAGCTCTTATTATTGTGTGTTGGAGTCAGTTTTCTGGCTACACGTCGCACGAGCACCCTGTGTACTCCTATACAAGGTGAGGTGCACTGTGTTTAGCAGCTCTCTCCGCCTATACTCGCTTTGTAGAGGTGCTAATTGCGATATGTAATATTTTAGTGAAGTACTTGGAGCACTTTATAGTTCGGTAATTATAGTGTTATGCTACGTAGTCGCTCGTCCCTAGAGCCCAAGCCGCCTACTGCAGAACGTGCAATCTGTGCATTCGTTCACATTCCAACCCGTTAGATGAGGAATAGAAAAGTAAGCGTATATATGTTTGTGTGTGTTATGTGTGTGTGTGCCATGCCTTATCACCCTGTCATCCCGTTTCAGTCTTATTACACTTTTGTCACGGAATCCCTTTTGCTGGCAGTGCTGCCACTAGACACAAGTCTGTGCTTATGCAATACAACTAGTTCAAGTGGTGTGTAGGTAGGTAGAGGTGACCGTGTGACGGAGTCCCATCCACACCTGCATAAACGCAGTGCCAAGGCCTAGACACATACAAATAATACCTAATTCAATACCCGGGAGCGTGGAAAGCCCAATTCAAATCAAACTGGAATTCCTTCAGAGAAAATAGAAATTGGTTAGCTAAGCAATCTACTTCCTTCACTGGTCTATGTATCACTTGGGTACAAGCACTTGTGCCAATAATGCAATTCAACGGGCTCTGCAGATAGGTTCATGACGTGTCTATGTATGTTGTACTACTTAGTCAGTTCACACTATGCAAAGGAAATAAGAGGAAGAGAGAGCGAAAGAGCGAGAGAAATCAAACGTGCTGACTGTGCTTCTCGTCCCTTGCCAGGCTACATTTGTATTCGCTTCACAAACTATCCTCGGCTCTGTATGCAAGCCGTGTTATGTGGAGACCACCATTCGATGTTCATGTGATGAGGTGAGGAAATGGAACAGTGAGTGAGTAGACTAGAAATCCATATTTGTATATGTGTGATCCAAATCATTCATATCACATGTTGGCAGAATCAATGTAAACTGACGATAAAGCGATGTAGTCGTCCTCCATCCAAAGTGACTAACAATAACTAGATAAGCTTATAACACAACGTAGCCAGATAGCTACTCGAAGGCATTAGCCAGTCGGACGATTTCTATTTTTCCCTGCCGGACTCTGAAAGTAAGCGAATATGTCGGCTAGAAAGGGAAAGAGCCAGTCGATATCGATTTGATGCGGCCACTCACAAAAAGTGATTATATTCAATTTGACTAGATGTTTAAATTGATCTGGTTCATGGGCCGAAGTTCACGGAGGGGTCGAAAGATTCTCTCTCTCTCTCTCTCTCTCTCTGAGTGAGATTTCTTCTTTAGTAGTAGCGCAGTATATAGCACAACAACAGCGGCGTACGAATTTATGGATTTAGTAGTAGTAGAAAAATTCGATCCAGAAATTGGATTCGGATCGGGTGAACCAGTCTGAATCAGGAAAAGCTGCTGATCCTTTACACATCTCACAATAATATGCTCACTCCAAAGTGCACTGTTCTTAGAAGTGTAGATATAGAATTGTATGTTTTAGCATTGGTAGTACGTAGTCGAATGTCTCCGTACTATTCAGTATCCGGCCATGTGCACATTCTGTCTAAGTCAAAGGTCTGATTCTCTGTGCACACTGATGTCGTTTGTCCATAGTGGAGCATTCTGTACAAATATTGGATCATAGACATATCTCTTGATTCGGTGAGTAGTGGTAGGAGAAAGCTTTTTACACCAGCCTGTTTTCTACCCATTCCACACAGTGACACGGCTGGATGCAGAGAAACGTTTTCACTACCTGCCATTCTCTTTTCTTTGGTTCTCTCGCTGCCCTGAACCTTATGGGTACACACACACACATAACACATATATGCGAAAGTTTATGCAGTTTTATTCAAATTGGAACAATAGTCGTATTCAGATTTACTGCCTCAGAGAACAGTTCCTCCAATCATAGAAGATTAGAAAAAAGGTGAACTGATAGCTATACATCTCCATATAGAATGCAATTTATTTATTGTCTATGGGAAACATGCATGCACACAGGGACAAGAGAGAGCATTATTTGTTGGTAGCAGTGGTGCAGACTTGTATGTTTTAAAAATATTCATAGGGGCGCTACTATTTGCCGTGGATGGAGATTTATTTAGCCTATAAAATATGTGCACAGCTTTCCCAAGTGTAAGGCATACGGAGAAAATGTTGGTTGGACTGGAGTCATTTGTTTACTACCTATTAGTTAGCCTCCTGTTCTCTTTACTTTGACTGCACAGAGTGCGAGACAGTGTGTGTGTATGTGTGTGTTTGTGTGTTTGTGTGTGTGTGAGAGAGAGAGAAAAGAATGAACGACGAGAGTGAGTGACATGAAAAGGGGAAAACGGATCAAGTCAATATATGAAACGGAACTGTGAGTGAGAGAGGGAAAGCGATGCATAACCGTACATGCATACATTAATAATCGTGGTTGACTGTAGACGTTGAGTAGATAGGTTTCTTTTTTCCTCTGGGTGCTTGTATTGTATAGGCTATTTGTCAGATAACATCAACTTTTGGTTTCACTCCCATTTCTCAGCCTTTATTTATTCACGAGTTTAATTCTACTGCGAATTATATTTATTATTTATTGTTATTGTCAGCTATCTCGGAACGCTTTATTCCTTTTTTATACTTTTCATGTGCACACAGAGTAAGTACCGCGTGAAGCTCATGTCGTATCGTTTTTACTCTTCCACTGGTAACAATATTACCACCCGAATATGTAGAGAGACTGAGGGTGAGAGAATATGATAGTCGAGTGTCTAGCCAACTATTATTTACTGTACAGTGTACAGTACTGTTCCTGTGTGTAAGAGAGAGAGACTTCCCTTCAATTTGTCAATTTTAATTAAGTATCTTTTCTTTACTTTCTCTTTATCTCCGCCAAAAGTACTACACAAAAGGAAAATAAGAAAGGAGAGCGTGTCCGCATCTAAAATGTATGAAATAAATTACAGCCAAACTACCTTGTCTCCTAGAATAATCATTTCAGCATGTATTTGTTATGAATTTAGTGCAGATCTTAAAAAGTATATGCTCACCCAACTACCTACCCTTTCTGTGTGGATAAATAATGATGAATACCTTACCATGCAAGCGATAGAGGTGATTCGGATCTCTCAATGAAAAAAATTAGTCCAGAATTTTCTCAGTCTTCATTAGATGTATTTTTGTACACATCCTTCTTTTTCACTGCATACAAATATTGAAAGTCTCTCAGCCTCAGTCTCCCAATTCACTTGTGGTCATGTCACGCATTCGTAAGGAGAAAGTTTAGATAGTTTTCTGCTTTACTTATCAGGGTAATTTACATTCTATTACTCTTCTTAATGTGCAGCTTTCCACATGCATTCACGAAACAAATCCCAGTAATTACGTCTTTAACAATAACTGTTTTCCTTTCCATAATGATTTTCAAAAGTAGACGGGAATAATAATTTAGTCTAGCCGGCCGATCTCCCTATATCCACCATTATGGAGGTGCATTTAGTAATGCAGAGAAGGTAGTGAGTTACTCACTAGGTTGATTTTTATTACAACTGCAATATTTTACACGCTCAAGAAGTTTTATTCTTGTCACAATAATCGAAAAGAAAGTTACTCCCCTTGAAAGTCTCATTCCTCTGTAATTAAGGTGTAATCACATTTCCAACTCGCACATTTTCTACAATCTTAAATTTCCATCCAGATAGTCCAAGTTCAAACGTAGGAAAGAATAAAAGGACTCATGAGGGTTTTCTACTATTTGCTTTTCTAATGCGTTCGTGCACTCTGGTATTAGATGGCTTACACAGTGCTTAGGAAACCACTGTGAACTCTACGTAGTATTATGTAACAAGGAAATTCTTGTGATTTCATATATGTCAAGGTATTGTGTTAGTTGAATGAGTTTTTTACTTTATACACACTGATAACATTTGCTGTGGAATTTACTACCATTTAGGTTATGATAAGTTAAGTGGCGTTTTCTCTTTGATTTCTACAAAAAAAATCACAGTCAAATTTTGAGTGGCACAGATTGGATAATTTCCTTCCCGTGCGGTAAGTGCTTGCACATCAATTTTTATTCTTGCAGTGTGAAATCTACTGGTATTAAGAGCAATGATTTTTTCCACGGAAGTACAATTATTTTTCCGTATACTGAACATGTAAGTGGTTGTCTTGGGTGTCTAGTCTCCTGTGATGAGATTTGTTAATGAGAGCAACTATTCCGATAAAATTGAAGAAGGAGATTGACACAAAAAAGATTTAAACTTCCTGCACGGTTCACTTCAAATTTCCATTGAGAGCTGTGAGGAAAATTCTTCTGCCGTCATTGGCATGACTTTTGTAGCAGTTGTTCGACGAGAATTTTCCACGAATGACTGGCTGCGTTAATTAGATTTTGCTCTAATTGAGCAAAAGCGAGGAGCTGAGTAATGCAAAACCAAGGCAAATTTAGAAGCTTTACCTAGTCCAACAAAACGAGCTGTCTGTTTCCTCTCCGCCGCTTGTTCCAAGTTCGCATTGTACGAACAGCACTTTATTCTGCAATCACATAAGTACTCCTCACTTTGTATAATAAGTGGAACGTGCATAGGAGACCTAAGCCCTCCTGTAATTCATACGAGTGTACAAGCATATGCTATCGTTGTGTGCACTTACTACTAGGATATGCATTAAACACTATTTATTATTATTGCATCACCAGGGGTTTATTTTATTTCTGTACGTGCAACCAGCATTATTTACGCTCAGAAGGGGCCCAATTTCATTTGTTGGGATCGTCGCAATTTATGCTCACAGTGTGCTTAAATCTTATCACAACAAACATTTTCAGTGGAACTTTTCATAGTAACCAACACTTAAAATCAGATTATTCACTGATTCTGAGAATTTCTATTAGAATTCCAGCTTTACGCCCTATTCTTACTTTAACGTGATCATCACGTCAATGTCACCCGGACTGTCATACATATGTACATAGCCCGTAGCACTCGCATTACGGCATCATGGCATTCTTTCACCCTCCCTCTAATGTTTAAAGTTTGAAAAACTGGTTCTACCTTGAAAACTCATGGTAAAGTGCCATGATTTTGCCATGTTAAAGTTCGGGTGATGCGATGATCACGTTGAAGTTGAATAGAGCGTTACACATTGAAAATGCACCGGAAAATCTTATTAAAATTTAGTCCACGAAATGAATACCTTGAATGCATCTAATTCCTCGATTGTGCAAACTATGTAAGCAAATACATCTATGGATTGATACAGAAAATGCCTCTAATGTTGGTACATTTAGAACCTTTTTAGAAACTGAAACACTACATCATTTTGTTGTTTAGCGGCTCTAATATGCTTTGTGTGTCTCCGATAGGAAAATACATTAAGATGTCATGGGGAAACTTTTTGCCTGTGTGTCGCTCTTTTATTCAATTGCAGTGCCACGAAAGTTACGAAAACTTTTAGTGTAATGTAGTGTACTTTTGTTGCCACTGAAAGCATTTTAATGAAAAATGTATGAATCAAAATTTAATCTTCTAGCCCGTTGATCTATTTAGGACACATTTTGGAAGTGTGTACATTATGTATGGGCTGAAAAAATATGTGTCTATAAATATTTCATCAAAGAATGTCGACAAATAGAAAGTATAGGAATGGTACATTGTAAGGTGTGTTCAAAAAGTAAGAACCACAGATCTATCATTTTTGATTTAAAGTCACATAAATTTTCAACTTTGACAAATCTCTTAAATTTTTAACTACGTACATAATTTAGACATTTGTATTAATTGTTTGATTTTACCTGTGCAGGCAGTATAAGCAGGTCAAAACTAATTCACCAAGCAAAAACTATAGCAAACCACAGTTTTATTATATTGTATTTATTCAGACAATTTCTTTGCTGAGGTCTACACATCACTGAACATATGTCAGACGTACATTGAGATGTGATCATTAATATGATATTATATTTTACCCAGAAAAAAACTCATTACGAAATTACGATATGAAAATGGGCCCAGATGGAGACCACAGATTACATTGCATTAAATCTTAGCATCTAATTCAAATTTAATTGAGGTGTTAAAAATAATATAAACAAAGTCATTAAAACTGAGGTACAAGTGTTATATACATATTTAAGGAGACACAATAATATATTTTTTTGAGTATCAATTGAAGGTTTTATACCATTTCGACAGAGTTTTACGTGAGAAGGATCTGGATGACACTGAGACGTTGACGTTGAAATTAGCATTTTTATAATTAAATATTTTACAATTTATTACATTACTTTAAATATCCTGCAGGTCGTGATTGGAGGTATTCTTTCTTTTGTTGGACTACATTTTCTGGAGCCGATTTATTGTTCACAGCAACCTATGAAAAGTCGTCCACTACGTTACCTTTTTTGTGTAATTAATTTCCATATGATAAACCATTTCACCGACTTCTCTTTGTTTGTCTCGTAATATTTGGTGAGTCTTACGTGTGCTTAGAGATACGAATATACAAATATTAGATACAAATATACGAATGAATAACTCATTTTATTATATGAATGAACATTTATGTGGATGAATAATGCATACGATATGTGACCCCATTGGCGTGCTCGGTGACTCGACTTGCCTAGGCCGTTTACAGTCTGTAAATGTGACCCCCAGTCCAATCGAGTTACTGTGACCCAATTGGCGGTGTGCCAATTGGATCTGACTACGACATAAGCATTCATTTAAGTGCTCCATAGAACAATACAGCCTATTTCTATCTGGTGGTATCCACTTGGTACACTGCCGCGAATTTTCAAAGGCACATTGACCAAATTTTGCCTATTAAAGGGTCAAATTTCTTCATATTTATATAGTTGGAATCATTTTACTTGTCGAGACGGAAATAAGATACCCTTTTCTCTGTACTTATACTCGGAGACAAATGAGGAGGTGATTATGTCCTGCAACACACACAACTTCTATTGTTCTCATAAGGGTCTCTTATCTCCGCCAGACAACTACATTGATTCCAAAATGCAACGAAATCTGTGGTATTTATTTTTTGAACACACCCTACATTCAATTATTAATGCTCTACTACATGTTTCGATGCACTTTCCATCTGACACAAAGTGACAATGCGTGGTCCCTACACAGAATCAGATTTTTCAAATGATTCGCCGCATCGATTCCGACTTACTTTCACATTTTCTGACACAAATATGGGTTAGCACGTCACTTAGAAGCCTCCATTCCAAGAATCACGTTTTGCTAAATTGCATAACTGCGAATAGGTGTCAAATGTGATTCAGAGGACGATCGTGACCTTTGGATTTCAGATAGGCAAAGATCAGTTACAGCCTGCTGTCGTCATCTCCCTTTGAGATATTTTTTTTAAAATCCAACTATTGCCATTCTATATCTACTCTCGAAATTAAAATTGGCTTTTATTGTGTCACATCAACAAAAAATTCAATGAATGCATCACGGGACCTCCTAATAAAAAAACACTGCTTTCCACCCGCTAAAAACAGTAAAATGTATAATTTACTAGTGAATACTTAATAAAAAATGATATTTAGCATGTATCCCGATTCAGTAACAATTTGACAGAAACATTTATATTTATTGACATTAGTTCACCTTAATTCAGTTAGCACCCATTATCGTGGTTCCTTGTTCCGGGCTACTTATTGAGGTTTTACAGATCATGAGTACACCTGACGCTTTTCCACCTTCTAATTAAAGTTTAGGGAAACTTGATTTAACTTAATTTGAACCAATTACTTGTGTCCGTGTATAATTATCATTTAAAGAGTTGTAAATTAATTTTAACATAGTAGTATACATATTATATACTTTAGGTAAATTAATACCGCCGGATTTATCTGATTTGTGGTTCAATTAGTTTTGATACACTGTTTACTGCGCACTAAACTTGCATAATGAGGGATTAAGTTCTTTTGTTAGTGCAAATCAGAATTTTACCTTTATTCATTTCAAAAAATTCTTTTAACCCCGCTCGTCCACGTAATTTACAATTAGTAAGAGTGCATGAAAAAACAAACAAAAGGAAATGTTGCACGGTGAAAATGGAGGCGCGTTATATCTGTTTATATCTTCAACTATTTCTTGTCCACATTACAACAAGCATCAAGAAAATAAAAGTATTAACATTAATCTTTAAATCTATTCTACAATTTTGAAATGTGATATTGATGAAATATTATAAAGTTTATTTTCCTGTATAAGATGAATGCACAATATTTGGTGCAGGAATGCCAACGTCAAATAGAATTGCCATGTGTGAGTATTGAAAATTTTCAAATAATTTTATTAGTCTACCTTTAAGTATACCTGTTGGTACGATTCGAAATGTGGTTAAAGTTAAATTCAAAACAGATGAAATGTATCAGCATCAGTTGCTATGTGAGATGAGCATTAGTGCATATGCATGTTTGCTTGTTATCTTGCAAGTGCAACATCTCGTCCGTAGCTGCCAATGTTCCCTTAAAAAATTAAGGATGAAATTCCTTGTTCCGGGAAAATTTCTGATGCGTACATCTTCCCGTATTTCCAAGTATTGGAAGACACAAAGAATCTAATGATTGGTTAATTATTAATTAACGGCTTACCATTTGCTATTGGCTTTGCTGTCTTCTGCCTCGGAACTTGTATTTTGTGTGTTGGTTGACGAAAGGAAGCCAATCTTTCTCTCCAGCATCACTTCCTACGCACCTTGCCTTTGTGTGGTGAAAGTTTTCTTGCCGTGTGAATTGGCTGTTTGGGATGTTGTGTGTGTAGCGATGGCATTGATGGTGGTAAGTGCTTTAATTTCTACGATTTTTTTCCAAATCCATTGCACTTGTTTTATTCACGTTGTACTCGTAGTACTAGGGCAGTAGTTGGTAGTTCTGCTGCAATAGTTTTCTGTAAAGTTAAACGGTGAGTCTAAAAGAGAGAAAAGCTGGAGAGTTTTTTGTGTATATCAAATGACAGATGGGTAATTGGATGTAATGATGAACTTTTGGTGTGTGTGCTGATGTGTAGACCTGTGGGAGTTTGGGGAAAGATCGTCGGTTCGCTGTGTGCCATCGCTGGTGTCCTCACGATTGCATTACCCGTGCCTGTCATAGTCTCCAATTTCAACTACTTCTACCATCGGGAAACTGACCAGGAGGAGATGCAATCGCAGAACTTCAACCACGTCACGAGTTGCCCGTACCTTCCCGGTACACTAGGTTTGTCCATATCTGCTCTCTTACCAACTCTGTGATCATCTCCCTTGTAGTGCTAAGTGTTCTCCAACTTCTCCCGCCGCTCTCGTCTCTCCATTTCCCACACACACACACACACACACATACCATACACAGGAGATTTTCAGCTTCGTCCACCCATCCATCTACTGGCAAGAAACTTGGACACTTCCGTCGTTAATTATGAACCTCCGCTCTCTCTCCCATCACAAAATCTTTCCCACTTCGCCGTCCTATCTATCCAGCTGAGACAGTTAGTCGCGATCTCGCTCTTCTATCTCTTTTCGAAATGGATACAGATAATCCTAGTGATAGCAAGGGTCTCTCTTCCCCATTTTGATATATAAATAGAAGGAGATTGGAGAGAGAATGTTGGGAGTTTTCTTCCTTTCTACTCGTCTCTTTGACTTGACTACTAGAACGGGCGGGCGCTGTATACAAGGATTGAAGCACTATAATAATAAAGGCCGGTAGAAGTTTCTATTGTTCTTTTGGATTCCCCACTCTCTCCTCTTAAAATATTAAAGCCTTCAATATCAATTGACTGTAATTCAATTTGGTAGCAAACATCAAAAGTTTCTTGAAGAAACGGGTGAGCCTTCAATCCTTAACTGCAGCCACTCAGAGAGAGACTTAAGTCCTTTTATGGATAACTTGACAGCTTTTACAGCGCATCATTTTCCTATTTATTCCCTGTTTACCGCTCTCAATCTCTATCCTAATGTATATCTCAGAACGGCCGCTTCCCTCACATCAATTATTCTCGACAGCATAAAGTTTGCAGCCTTTTTCTCGTCCCTCTACCACCCGCCCTCTCTCACACACACTCCTTCTCTCTTGCACTACTTATCTATCGGTATTTATTAAAGTATTTATTTGTTTGGTCAGTCCTAATGTAATTGGATTTTATTCATTCCCATCGCAGGGTATCCGAAGGCAGAAACGGGTTCTATTTCGGAGTCATCTTCGGATATCATAGAGTTGAATGAGTCAGAGTACACGAAAAAGCTCGGGAATGCCAATCCTAAGCCTAGAAATAGCAATACGCCTCGTATAGAAACAGACGTTTGACCACACGGTAAGTTCTCTGGATTTATTATTTTCTTAATAATACTCATTCCATCGTTGGTCGCACTGCAAGCAAAAAATATCATTCCATTCGTCTAATATCACAATACGACAGAATGTATTCTCCTCTTTTTCCCTCCAAGTCTTTCAGGCAATGAAAATGGTTTTAGTCCATCACCCTTTTTAAACAATACAGATATTTCAATAGAAAAAACATTTCCCCAAGTGTTGTTGTGACTTGAACTGGAGCCGAGCTTCCGATCTTATACTTGAGTTCTGTATTGGATACAGGGAGATAAATATTTGGCAGTGAATTCCATGTTGATTTCTGAATACTTCCGCCTCAGTGCTACATACCTAACTGAATTGGATTGAACTTGTAACCACGTTGGAATTGTTGAGTGAATAAATAACAAGTGGATATAGAGACTAGACTGTATTGAATCTCCTTCGGTATATAAATAGTAAAAGAACGTTCGTGTTTTACATGAACGTTTTGTATTGAGTTTGTATTGGTTTTCATTGTCAAGCACATTCTTTGGTAGGACAAAGTTGACAGAAAAGTGGAGGATTTGGTTGGCTACCAATATGTCTACGTTGTATTCCTTCTCTAAGGCCCACATAAATTGTGTCTATCTACAAAGTTAAATAAATCGCCCCGTAATTTAATGAGCACTTTGATTCTGTCTTGAAACATAGTTGCGCAACATTCATATATCAAGTCACGTAGCATTTCTAGACAACTTGTGTCGCTATTTGCTTACGAGCAAACTTTTTAAGTTGACTTTCCCCCTGTACAAAATCAAACAGTCGCTTTTAGAGTGGAAATGCTCACTTATTTACGTACTCAATATTTTAGTTCATGAAAGAGACTACTTCAGCTTACTTTCTCCCCGCCATGCCAGTCTACTACTTACTACTTCACGTTAGTACAGAGGCACATGCAGCAACAGCCGTGCACGTACCCTCAACCATTGCCTTGTAACATTACCGTACTATATTGTAAATGTATTGATATATTTACAACCAAGTCACATGCTCACATGCATTCAGTTCCCGGTCGCTGCCCATTCCGTCAGTGCACCAACAAACTTCTCCACCAGATACTAAGAGAAAGTATGTAAGTATCCACGTATGTTAACGTAGGTGCAGCACAATGTCCGACTGTATGATCAGAGTTCTACAAATACTTACATATACGTATTCCCTACCACCTAATATTTAATCATATATTATATTTGTGGTAGCAGGAATTCCCCTGTTGTCGAACTGGCGATGTAAGTTAAAACTGTTAGACTGTGGTTTTGACACGGAGAGCCGTGCTCGCCTCACTTCACAAAGTCAAGTCTCAAACAGAGAGAAGTAGGAGAATGGAGTTACAAGTTGACTATACTCGACTCAACTACGTAAGTAAGATCCGCCTATAAATTTCTGACTGGAAACATACAAGTGTAGGTAATGTAGAGGCAAGTCGGAGAAAAGCCTCAAACAGATAGAAACTTTTGCTCATATATAAAAAGTAATGTTGTTTAGTTCAGTGAAAATGAATATGAGCACATGGCCGCACCACGATTAGTACACGAGGCAGTATTAAAAATCGAGGAATATAGCACGTACTTAGGCATTCTGCTGTTGCTACTACTACTACTACTACTACTACTACTACTACTAGTAAAATAACTAAAGGATGTTTACCGATGAAATTATATTTATTCTTATATTTAGAGTGGCCATGCAGCACATGTACTAAATATATAGGGAGATATTTATAGTTATAGTTTTTGTATTGACTGTGGCTCTGTTGCAAAGAAAGGAGCAGTAAACAAGAGAGAAATCGTCGTGAGGTCAAAATAGAAAATAGGAACCAGGTACGGACATTCTTTCTGTGCTTAACTCACGGTTTATCGTTGTCTCCTGCTCCGGCGGTTGTCTTGCCGTGTCGGTTGGGCTGCCGCTCCCGCTGTGAGTTAGGAGAATGTCATGCTTCTACTCCCCTCATAAAAGAGACACAACTATCCGCTGTACTCTAACATCACTAGCTACTGCATGATGCTCTAATCTCCTTGTCTGTCCTGTTAGGAAGGAAGCTTTCCTCTTTCTCTTATATTCAACACTGTGTGTGTGTACGTGCACCGCCCAATGAGCTGTACACTTCGCTTTCACTGTTTCAGGGGTGCTTTCTCACTCTTTCTCGGGTAATATTATGACGCCAATGCCACTGAAGGCAGACGAAATGTTTCCCCTCGACTCATAGTCCCCTCTCCGTTTTCCGGACGTTCAGGCAATTTTCGCAAAGAAAAACCTGTATTCTACATTTATTGTCCTTTCACTGAAGTCTTTGTCAGTTGAGCAGAGAAAAGTGAAACATTGGTACTGACAAGTCGCTTGGTGCGAGACGCGCACTCACGAGACCCTTTTCTAGTATTGAGTTATTTTCAATTTTTTATGAAACTTAAACCTGTTTACCATCTTTGTATCATTGAAGCTTACCGTTGAACAGCTGAGCTATCAAAAGTGCATTAATAATATTACGCATCTAAATGTTTTCAATATTTATGTCATCTTCTCGTGTTAATATTAAAAGCAAATGAATTTTTCATTCAATGGTAAGGTGGCATATAACTGAAAGCGAATATGTATGAAATGAACTTTATCTATTGTTCTGACAATGATGAAAGATGGAACAATTGTTTTTAAAATTTAATAGAGGATTTTTATTAAGAGATTTGTAATCGTAATTTGTTTGTATAACTTTACATAGGTAAATTAATTTCAGATTTGTTTGTCCAAGTAATTTTTTCACATTATTCTAACTTATATTTGAAAGTAAGTAAAAAAATGTTCGTTTGTAGTTTGCTACAGAGGGTTCAGTCTCAAACAAAAAACCGAGTGGAAGAGAACCATCCCTATTGACAAATGAGAACAAGGATATTGTTCAAAGAGCTTTTAAAAATACTGCGAGCAAATCGATAAGAGGGACTTGATGCTCCAGCATGGTTCAACGAAAAGTTCCTTATTAGTCGCTGGATGGGTTGGCCACCAACGACCAATCGTACCTAACCTAACGTGTTCAAATGGTCGCTACCCTTCACGGTCCCCAGTAGTATGCCATAGATTTTCCGTCGAGGGTGTCATGAAAGATAGGACTTGTGCGGTACAGAATACTACTAAGCTCACCTGATAGATACATGACAACTGTTGTATCTTCTAAAATGACACATTATACTCTTTAGACTGTAAATTTAATAGGATGGAGAAACATAATTAGGCTTCACAGATTCAAAATTTAATTGAAAAAATGGGTTTTAGGTATGTGGTACTCTCAGTTTCCGTTGTACTCGCTGAAAATATAAAGGAAATTTTAATAAAATTCGTGGATACATCAAGTCAGTCATGAGCAGTCATTTCGATACGACAAATTTAATCACAATAATATTATGTCTTTGAAATATTTTAAACTGAAAGCTCCCTTAGAGAAAATTCGCTTAATGTGTCTGATCCGACACAAAATTTTGTATTAACAATATTGTTTACAAATTATGTGCACTGTATGCAGGAATGATAATGAGGAATTTGAATGTCTAGAACACTTTGTCCTGTCGTGTTCGTTATATTCTCCATCAACTCGAACTTGTAAAATTGTTTGCTTGGAATAATATTCTGGGTTCATGTTCATGTAGGCAAAGCATACGTCCGGTTCTCATGCGAAAGGAATGTTTTATTGACTGGCAGTTTGAAAAACTTAAAAATACATGTAATTAAATAATGGCAGTGAAAGGTTTTAGCGAGTTGTTTTGTTTCAATATAAATAATAAACAGCTTAAGATGATAACTTATAAGTATGAATGTAATATTTTTCTTGTCTGCATAAGTAAACATACTTAGTTAGTAGAGAAGCTGAAGTACTTATTATATTGTGTGTACCTACTTGTTGTGAGATTATTTAACCAAACAAATGTGCACATACTAGATGTTTTACTTACTGTAGCAATGCCTTGTATAAGATCCTAATCGTAATCTTTGAACATAGGTAGAAGTAAAGAAACTTATGGTAAAGCATTCGAGTAATTCTCCCCTTGCCGTATTTATAAAACTGGGAAAAGTCTCGTTGTACTTTCTGCGGAAACGATGAGGAATAAAGTATAATGGAGTATCTGTAGTTGCATCTGAGACTGGGGACACTGTTTGTATGCGTAGTTCAGAATGTTTTCTTCTTAGAAGATTGCAATGGAGCTTTAAAGTGGTGGTGTTATGCCACAGGGTTACTGCTTCTTTGCACAAATTCTCATTCACCTGCATTGCCCGCGTCCCTTTCTACTTTCTTGCAGTTTGTCACTTCTATTCTTTACAATAATATTTTTCGTGAAAATGTCAAAAGGGGCATGTGACATTTTAATTATTTCAAATGTGTGTGCCATGTGAATTTAATTGTGTAGATCAGATTATACGTGTATATTTACAGTATGTCAGTAACTCTAAAATGTGAAATAGGATTTCAAGAACTTGTGCATTAAACATTGCATTTAGAAGGAAGACGAAAGTTTTTAGCGGAAAGAGAGGTTTAATTTAAGAATGTATAAATGCATATCTTTGGGAAGTGTGTGTGTGTGTGTGGAAGGAATAAAAGTGCGGATACAAGTTTTGTGTAGGAAGGAGAACAATAGGGTAAAATGTTTCTTGGATGGTTCTCTGTTTCATTCAGATGTGGAGATGTGAGCAGTGATAAAAATTGGAGTAGACTTTTAGTAAGTAGTAGTGGTAGTTGTGGGGACGGTGATCTTATTTGGCTGAGGATGAGGAGTAGGATGCAGTAGAGGAGTAAGCCGGGCGTTTTGGTGGGTGAACCTGAATGGATCTGATTATAAGCTGTAAACGGAGTGCTCTCTTGCTCTCTAGTACGTACTACACACTACATTGCATCGTTGTACTCTGGCTAATAGTGCCCTGTGATGGAGTAAGTGTAATCGTTTTCTTGTTGACTGGACTGTGGACGGACTGTGAGCACACAGAGACAATGTGAAGACGTAGTACTTTGTACTCTGCTCGTCCTGTTTTCAGAATTTCCTCTCTTTGTCTTTTGTTCGGGGTTTGCTAGCACAGTTGACTGTGTATAGTAGTAGACTGGCTTTGGCCTGCTTAGCTCCATTTCCGACGTGTATAAGAAGTGTCGTATATTCACTATGGTGAGAAGGACGAATACAAGAGTGGAGCAAGTATCGTAGCGTAAGGAGTAGTAGTAGGAATGAGTGTTTGGGTTTTGGTGCAAAGGCGAAGGCGAAACGCTGCATTGATATTGATCGAGATGAAGGAGCGAGCATTTTCGGCGACATAAGGCTAGAGTAGGAAAGTTGCCAAATGTTGCAAAATTTTCAGTCTCCTTCCTTGTTTTTTCCAAGTTCATTCTGCTTCATTTCATTTGAATTCGGAGAGTTGCCTCCCAACCAACTTCCCGTTCCACTCCGTCCCGTTCACTTTCTCCCTACGTCCTTTCTCCCACCACTCTTCCCTACTTTCTCCAATTTCTAACGAGACTTTATACACTCGCTCTCTCTCTCTTTCTGAACCCAACACACTCGTCCGCTTATTTCCAGTTTCTTGTTGTTCCAATTTTTTCGAGTGCTCTCCTCTATTCTACTCAACTGTCTCTCATAGGAGAGCCTAGTCGAGCATAACTAGTGCAACACTTCTGTTTAAATCTAATACTCTCCCTCTTTCTCTTCACTACAACTCCTAATTCAACTTATTGCCTCCCTTCACTCATTCCGTCTGCACCGCATTGTCCAACATTTCCCCCTCAACTATCCTACGATGTTTTTCGATTTCTCTCCATTGCACATAATTATGCATCAACGGCTCAACTCTGACCCGCCTAATATTAAGACGTACACAACAGTAAGAGCAGTAGTACGAGCATAAGCGGTAGTGTTGAGGAGGGATGAACGACAAAACATTTGGGTCAGGTCGTACTTTGTGAAATGGGGGACTTATTTACTTACAATTAGCTGGGGAAACCATACTATTTGGACGATAAGGTCGTAAATATTCATGTTGTGAGTAGCTTGTAACTGGTTAGTTTGTGCCGACCCAAGAAACTAGCCTGCCTCAACTCTCGTGAATTAAATTCTAGTCGATTTCAGTTGACTTTGACTTTTATAGTGAAGATAACGACGCTAGTAGCATACCAACCCACTTTCTCACATTTCTTCTTCGCCCGTTGGACTTTTCAGCTCACAGTCAGTCAACTCGTGCAGTCGTCTTTCTCTTTTATGTTCGGGAGCTTTTATGAATTTCTCTACCGGCGAGTTAGAAGGCCAAATATACGCTGCTCTGTGTGCAGAGAGGAAGCCAGTTCTAAAAGTCATAAAGTAGAGAAGCGAGAGTTTCAAGAGCAGCGCCATCCAAACAGCAACGACTATTTTAAAGATTTAAGTAGTGAGGATGACAAGACACACTTGTTTCCCCACCCAGCACGGAGATCAGAGATCGTAATGCCTTTGTGGTGTGCAAACTAGTCTACACTGGAATTGTAGCGTCGTCGTCCTTTTTTCTCCAACTCTATCAGAGACTGGCTACTGTCGCACTGAGAGAAATGGAGGACACGAGTGTAGAACATGCATGCAATGATCGCATATGCTTTTATTCGCCAGAGTAATACGATGGATATACGAGAATGGCGTATGAAGATTCTTCTCGTCATCTCAAGCTCCATTCACATTTCGTGGAATAATGTTGGGTAGCCAGCCAGCACTACTACGTGCTCTTACTATATATACAGTAGAGCCATTGTGTCTATTTTTCAATACAACAAGACGGCGACTTATCACGCTGTTTGAAGATACAGTGGTGGAAATGGGAACGATTCTACTCTTCTTTTATAAATATCTCAACGGACAGATACGCTTAGGGATAGTAGGACGATATTTACTCACTTAGGGGACTTTGTATTGTCGCACATACCCAAAGTCTATATACATAGTTTATAGCGACAATGGAGACAGAGAGTTCTCGCTCTCCGTCCTAGCCAAAGATAGATGCTGTCCCCATCATACCACACTTTGTGCTTTCACTACAGTAGCAGAAAACCACATAGTAACTTTCACAAATTTCTTTTGTTTCGACTGCGCTCTACCTGCGTTACTACATCACCGAGTGCTTTCCTTCTTTACTTTCAATCCATATTTTTACGCACAGATCGTGTTTTCTTTGTGTGTGCACATCCTATTACTGTTGTAGGGGTGGACCCGGGTCAAACGCAGAATCAAATCTTTGCTGAAGATGGTCGTTTCGATTGCATAAAGCCTTGTACGATTCTATCGGAGAAAGTTTAGCCAAAGATGTACAATCAGCATGTTTTTGTCCAAATTTCTTACATTCAAAACTTTTAAGTATTATTACAATACAATTCGGGAGCATTTGGCAGGTACAATCACCATGAGGATGTCCTTCTATTACTGAACCGCTAATGAATACGTGCAAGTAATAAGTATGGCCTTAACTTAAGCACTTAAGGTCTATGTGTTTTCACTACTGCAGTCATACTGTTGGTCCTCGTGGTAGAAAGAAAGTCAACTTTCTCCACTCTCACTGTATTCATGGGAAATTACTTCACACGATTCGAAATTAAGCTGAGGTTTTCCATAAAATGTGTATATAATACATTTATAATCGCACAGCCCACTATAACAAATATCACAGCAGCGTAGCTCTGTGTTCTAAACAGGGGGAAGATTCGGCTAAGTAACTGTCTTTTGAAGATGCGCTCGTTCCCAGCACATGTTTTAGTGTGGGCTTTAACTTAACTTGGTTGACTTGTTTTGGCCTTCTACTTGAAATTCAACCTTTAGCAAGGCTTATTGCAGCCAGTCTCATGTTCCGAGATAATTAGCTTATGGATAGGCATAATCAGTGTTCGCCATTGGGGGTTTGGCCTTAGTCTAAACGATACATAGCTAATAACACTAATAAGGGTAATTAATTGCCGAGCAGCTTAGACTTCCATTATGTAATGTATTAATGGTAGGAGTAAAAGAAATTCCCAGCTGGAATGACGACAGTCGGCTAACCTTTAGGGATGTGCTCAGAGCCCACATAGTACATATTACAGGGATAGAATGCAGAAAGACATCTTTCTAAAAACTCATCTAAATATTTAGTGGGTACATAGGTCGGTGGGAAGAGTTAATTTTATGTCGGAGCAGTTTGTTGGGTAGACACCCCTCCTACATATCGTACATGGAATGTCTGCACAATCCTCTTACCGAATTTTTGGCATTTCGTGTTTACTCGCCATTTACGATTAAGCATTTCGTGGACCAGCGTGATTTGATTCATGAGATGGAGAAAGACTAACACAGCATTTGTTCTGATTCTTGACATTGATTGTGAGTTGGTACCCATCCAATTCCTAATAGCGGGCTATTAATTGGCGTAAGAAAAATCGTTCTAAGTGGACTGACCTGAAACATAAGCTACGCACACATAGTACATACATAGTAGTTCTCATTATATAAATATAGCTATGTGCTGGCACTCTCCAAGTCGTGTTAGCTCATTTTGAATTTTCTTCCGTAACGAAGACGATAATACGTAGGTATATACTTAAGGATGTGTTTTACCATTTTGGTTCAGGCGATAGGCATCTTAATTTCCAAGACTTATCTCAGCCGAATACTGCACATGGTCATGGACCCGATCCTATCCTCGTCTCAGTCAGTAGTACTTGCACACGGAGGAACGATTTATAGCCTGCGATAAGCTTTTGCAATGGCAGTGCTATATATAAATACTACAGTGCAAGACTTCCTTATTACTGTTTGAATAATTGATGCTGCGTAGAAGCAACGAGAGAGCATCTTTCTTTGTGTGTGGAGCCTACGTTGCAAATTTTCTGCATTAATTAGTTAAAACAGTGGAAGTATATATCCTGTATATGGCCTCGTGTTGGTGAAAGGGACAGAGTTGGAATTACAATTACGATCCTTTCATTATACATAGCGTACTACTAACAAGTATGTAGTAGGTAACATGTAAAGTACTACAAGTAAATATATAAACAGGAGTGCAAGAAGAGGGGATATTCGGCGAATGGAGATATTTTGCACTCAAATACTGACGTACATTTTCTTAAGCATTAAATCATACATTTTGAATGAGTTTCTGTTTCTAATTGATGATTGTGTGCTTTAGGGAACGATATCTTCCTCACTACACTAACTAGTACTCTAACTACAATACAAATGGACTCCTACAATTACAACTATTACTACTGTTACATTACAACTATTACAACTACTGCGTGTTATTTCATCGACTCCCAGTCTGTGCCAAGAAGACTCACCAGGACCCATTGCCAAATCTGATTTCCAATCGCCCGGACTCTCCTCATCACAAATATGTACGACTTTGACTACAACTACTAATATTAAACAAATGCTGATAGTGATAATACATGAAACACAAACATACAACAACACACATGAACACGAAACAAACATGTACACACACATACACTCTCATACTCATCCACAGGAACATACATACACACACGTACATACAAAGATATGCATAAGTATTACTTACTAGCATGTTACATACACAATACAATAGAACCTATTCATTGCATACCGTATGTATACCTATATAGTTATAATCATTCTGCATTATTTAATAGAATTCTACTGCTACGTAAGTCAAGTACTGCCTGTTAAAATAACAAGTACTGATATTACATTACACACATATAACTATGACTACTATGTACTTTACATACTATACTTGTAGTGGGTGATAGTCGACTAACAAACACTAGTTAACAATAAGCAAAGGAAGAAGGAGTTACTATGTACTCATGAGGATTCAATACGACACACACAAGAAAGAAACGTAATATGAATGAAGGAAACACAACAAAGGTGCTACAAATACTTGCCGTCATTTCAGTACATTACAATACAACTATTAACACCTATCTATAAAAAAACCAATCAGCCTGACCTGAACACCTAACCTAACAATAAGTTATGACAGAATCGCGAAAAGTTGGACAAGGAACAACACACTCCAGTTAAGATATATTGCGCAATCAGTGTATTTAATATATGTGCAGTAATCCGTGGGCCAGCCCACTGGCAAAAATGTGAAACTGCTTATCCACACAACATGAAAATACACTAATGCAGAAACATGCATAATACAAATTGGTGAGAACAGAGAAATCCCTTAATAATACAACAACAGGCTATTATTATCCTGACATGGTACGTGATCTCTATATACCTAACCTAACCACCACCACTAACCAACCACCCGCACCCTTCAATTGAAACTGCCCCACGTCTACACACTTTATTGTAGTGATAGCGATCCTTGTTACAAGTAAAAGTACACCACAATTACTAATCCAATATCTATTGTATATCGTCCGCCTATAGCAGATCCCCCTACCCCCTCATTTATAGGACTCGGAGAGTAGTTTGCAATGCAATACGACGCCGCACCGTTGTTTACTACAATTTCCTATAACTCTGTACTGTACTGTACTATGTTGTACTGCTATGTACTTGTACCCAAAACGATGTACGGTATGCGTGTCTATATCCTCATAGTAGTAGTAGCTACTGGTTAGAACCATACTGGGACTAGTAACTACATGAAATTTGTACTTCTCAATAGACAAGAACGTGTTAGAGCACTCGCCCTCTCTAATTCTGTCCTGGTATCTTACACTAGCGATAATCGATTTAGATTCTGTAGCTAGACTACAAGTAGAGCACCTTCACACTATATATAGTGCATATATGTATGTACTTATAATTCTGATTCCTGCGTAGAGAGTACCCTTCACTTACTTCAATTCACATCTTAGGACTATTTAGCTTTGGACGATACAGAGGGAGAGCGCTAATAATATCCGGGGAAGAGGAGAGTAGTTTGGTAGGCAGACGAAGAAATATATATGTGAGGAAAGTGTATCCCGTAGTAAAAACTAAACCTATTGCTTGCGTAGTGAATTAATTAGTGAGAAATTCCCATCCAACTCCATGCCATTTTATTCCCATCCGGAAGAATACACTGACATTGTAATAATACGTATGTATCTACCTGAATACGTATGTAGTAGTAAGTGATGACTGTTCGATTCTGTAAGTTGCAATGAAATGCAGCTGTGGAGACATCGAGTGAAAGCTAGAGAAAGTAATACGTATAGAAAGGCGAAATGTGGTGAAAGTGATTTGTCTGGTCTGTAGTGTTGTCCTGACGAAGACTCCACCGACAATAAATGCACACTGCATATAAAAAATAGTGGAAAATTCATTGTCAGTCGGCTCTTGTGGGTGATAACGAAAGACCGGTCAAGTCTATTCAAATCCAGCATGTGCATAGAAGAACAGAGAGAGGCAGGTCGATTCAACTACCGTATCCATGTATAGAGTCAATGAATAATCGATTTTTTTCCTTATGCATTACTGGCAACAAGATCTTGTATTGTATTTCCATCATTACTATGTACATTACATATACATACTACGAAATTAAGTACATAGTAGTACATAGCTAATTGTAATTGTAAGTAGTGGTTTTAAACGATACGTACGTGTGTAGAGAATTATCTTGCTGTTAATAATGATTACATACAAACATACATGCTACACTGTGTGGCAAATGCTGGCAACATTGGCAACATTAAGTTTCTACGAACATACATACCCGACAACATACAAAAAACAAATCTAGTCAACGCTACGTGTAAACAATGTAATAGTAGTAGTAAACTACGTGCTGGACAGTTGATTGTCAAGTGAGAGACACGGTGAGACAAATCAAAGGACTAGATAGGCTACGATACATACTTCTACGTTATTATTGTCTAATACCGCCAAAGTTTTCAACAACAACGATTGAGTGTCGTCCTTATGTACTACTTTATAAACTACTGAAGAGAGAAAACTAGTAACTACATACATAACTAACTACCACTGCATATTACCGTACAACCTATAACTAACTAACTACTACTAGTACGTACTAAACTAAAAGATTGTGCTGTTGTCCTCGTCCTCACCAATCAATCCATCATCACTATTGAATTTTCGTGCATACACACGTACATGTAGGAGTGAGCCGGAAAATACATTTATTATCATCAATATTATTATTCTATTATATACGTACATACATACATATATGTAGAAGTACTGTAATTATAAAAACCTACATACATTATTGCTACATATACTACAAAAATGACATTCACTCATCAGAACGACTGCCGTCTATTTGTTGTTGATATTGCTGTTGTCTTGTTGTTGTTACTGTTACTAACTGACTCATATCTGTACTTGTGTATTATTGTTATTCGTTTCTCTGGCCACACCAGGAGAGATAATATCTGTAGATGTAGGCATCGGAGAAAGCATGTAATGATTATATCTAGAACTATTAAACAGTAATTATTATGTAAACTGAACGTACATATTATGTAGTAGCTCGTTGTAGAAGAAAAAGGTATTATGTAGCGACGAATACTATTTACAAGAAATACTATGTACATACACGTAGTATTACCGCTGTATGTAGTGTAGTAGACTTTCGAAGATTTTTTAATCTGTTTCACAAGCCCCCTGATGATATTTAGTGGAAAACACTGCTGCTACTGTACTACAGATACTACGTACGACGTCGCTGCTTCAAGATCCTCATTAAAACCTACATAAGGTACATATGTACATAAGAATGTAGGAACTATCTGGAGAAAGGGAAAGCCATGCTGGGTATTTCTGTAGAACTGTCCAGAAAGAGAGGGAGAGTGAGAGAGTGAGAGAGAGAGAGAGAAACACGAAGCATATGGAACCGATCAACGAAATGGAATTAGAGCATACAGATAGAATGGAATTCCGATTCCGAAATAATGTACACAGTGCATTATTGCATTGTTTTGAATGTACCAATCTACCTATTATACTGATAGCATACCAACCACACGCTCATTAATTGAATGACTTGAAGAGAATTCCCCACTGGGGACTCTGTACAGCATTTAAAGCTCCAAATGACCAATATCTCTAACAATAAAATACAACAAGAGTGAGCCGAAAGCATCATAGAAGACAATTTTAATGAAATTACCCAAAACACTAGTCAATAGAGACCTTTGATCCAAACACCCCTACTCTCTCGCTATTAATGCATCATACTAGGCTAATCTTGTTATATATGCTATATATATATCTTGTTAGCAGAAACTATACCTAACTATACTCACACTATTAGAGGTCATTCACTAGTAGAATTATATTCAGCACGCATCTTAAATATTTTTTAATCAGTCAATCAGTGCGGATTTATAAGTCCCTGCCTGCTACCTGCCATTTTATATCTGCAGTCTTCTTCTACCTACTATTGATTCCATTCTCTTAACGCGTTTGTCTACAACATGTGTATAATATATGTATAACAAATTTTGAACAATGTTGAAGCGCTACCTTACATTGATGAGTAATAATAATTTTATAGTCGACCTACAGAATACTTTTACTACAACGGATTCAGTCAAAATATGTCCATGTGTCATTTTCCCTTTCTTGTTGTACACCGTCACTCACTTCTCAGTCTCTATCAGAAATTTTCTTAGATTTTTTCTTACAAAGGGTGACCCTTTTATCTGTATTTGAACGGCAGAAGCAATCAGTGTGGCAAAAGGAAGTTTCGACGCGGGTACTTAACCTTGAAATCCATGGAACACCAATGTTTTATAAAATTGTGGGGTGACAATGATCACTTAGTTCTCAGTAAAAAAAATTCGTTTAGCAAACTAACAATGAAATTATCGATGCCTTTCATGACAGTTTGTTAAGTTGTTTGTTTTCTGTTGAACACTTTTAACAGGGTCTTAGCAATTGTCGTCTGATAGTGTACTCTTTCAAGGAATAATATGCATTATAATAATAATAATATAATTTAGCGAACCGTTAATTAAAATTGTGAATCCACAAACGAAATTATTGCTTTTGAAAGTCAGATACAAATAAAAGGAATACCTTGTAGCTGGACTAATAGCTTCAATTCTACCTCAAATCTTTTTATATTCCTTGACTTTGCAAGAACAGTATGTTTGAGAATAATGAAGGATTAAGAATTCCCACATGTTCATAGTACGCATTTCCGTGCAAAACTTTGCAAATTACTAGTGCACATTAAGTGCAATACGAGCTATTGGCATTTAGAACTTTCGTGGTATAAAAGTTGTGGAAATATCGTTGAAGATGATGGTTAGAAAAGACACAGCCAATAAGAGATGTTTTGCTGCAAATGAAAATTAAGTACAGATTACAGATATATTACACAATACTGGTAAGAGCTACGAAGTGCAGACGAAACTAAAAGGTAATATAAATACTTCCTACTGTTTCTTATGATATATATACGTAAATAAGTAGGGATGTATTCCACTCATTTGAGTCGTTGAGTCGTTGATTTTTTCAAGATTCTCCAAGGATTACATAAGTAAATAATAAACTACTCGGACCCGACCAGATATCAGTAATACAATGTACTTAATAATTCAATGCATACGATCGTATTGTATGTGTAAAAGTAGGAGCAAGGCTCTGACTTCTTAAAAATGCAATTTCGATGACCATATTCATTGTAAATGGGAAACTAAGAAGTAATAAATAAAAGAGGAAAAGAAATAGCCTGAACGTATGTTCCCTTCAATGAATTTTGCTGCACAGAAGCATAATGTTAATGGTTACTCTCATTCTACTAACTATAGCATAAGAAATTCTTGCTCCAACATTCCCTCTCGTTTTCAAAAAAATGTAAACAAGTCAGGTACGTTGGAACAAATCGAACATCATTTGTTACTTTAAGATACACACATGCAGTCAACTAAATAAATAAACACGAATCATTACATAGCAGAACCCAATAAGCACAAATTATTATTTACGTACATACTAAAAGTATATGTACATACACAATAGCGTGAAAATTCTGTTCAACAGAGCCACAGATGTGTATAAGATCCAGTTGCCCATTTTCAATTGATGAAAATTAAATTCCACACCATAAACTATGTTAAATATTTACATATTGTGTACTTTTCCTTTCTTTGAGATGAATGAGTAGGATTTAAAATGTACATTTGGTTCTTGTAGAATTTGACAGACATAAGTAACAAACGCTTACTGGTTAGTTTCTGTGGTTTTTCACCTTCGTCTCACTCATCCATCCAATACAACAATAAGAGAAGACTTTTTCCGAAAAACTATTGTAATCTCGATCGAAGAGAATATCTAGACAAGATTGAGGAACCAAAGTGACAAAACGAGAAACGAACTGAAAAATTAACTACTACCAATGAATGACACTAATGAAAAGAAGATTTTGACTTCACTCACATCTACTTTACTTTGATGAGCTTTGCAGACGCCAGCCACGCCATGCCACGCCACGCCATGCCAAACCAGCCGCTCCATTTGTAAGTAAAATGCTGAGCTGGACTGATGTAAATTAAATCTTTTGAGTGTTGTCAACGAGAGTTTCTGAGCTTGGGAGTGACCTTACTCTAAAGTTTCAAAAAAATAATCAATTTTCTTATCTTACAAAATTAGGATCCGGTTGCTTGCTTATCACAATACCTACACTAACGATGTTATAAACGTTCCTGTACTTAACAGATACAATTACAATACGCTAGACTATGTACACTACACTACAACCGAATACAACAACCTCTTGAAAAGGCATTCGAAAGTTTTAATTTGAATCAGTTGGGCAGTCAATGCGCAAATTGAATGGTGAAATGTGTGGAATTGTTCCCTATAGTACGGAGTGAATACGAAGACAAAAAAAACGAGGAATCTCCTTCGAAACAGTCAATACGTCTATCTATACTATACTCTACTACATACTTACAAACAGATATACTTCATATAACATTAGACAAATAGCAAAAGTTACTTGTATGCAAAAAAAAACCTTAGGTTACATTTCATATAAATTCTAAAACAAATAATAAACTACATAAATACATAGGTAGCCAGCAACGAAAAAGAAATGTTCCCAGACAGCAAGAGAAAGTCAAAATAACACGTCCAGAGTCTCAAATATTTAAGCTATTTAAGTATGTGCGATGGAGTAATAAATTTAGGTACATATTACACACATATATGTACACATATTTACAATTAGTGAGAGAAAGTCGTTCCGTGAGCAGACAAACTTTGATACATACATAAATACATACATACAAAATATTTGTAGTCGATGCAAACGGTTTGCTTCAGCTTCTCTGTATCGGAAATAAAAGTCAAGTCAAATGTCAACCCACAACAGTTAAATACAGTAACAAACATTTACATACTATGTAGTATAGTACAGCAGGTGAAAGGGGAAATGATTGGCATTGGTAGTTTTTGTTATCATTGTAAAATGTACACACAAGCAAACCGAAAACAGATTATATTATTCTACTTGACCTGACACTCGCCTGAATATAGTCATGACATTTTAATGCTACAAAAAGTGTGGCTACTATCGTTTCGGTGCTTACCTTCTTAAGATATCTACCTCATGGATAAATGAATGTAGTTTTAGCGTTAGTTCTTACAAAACAATAGCCTCAAGGGCTGTCCACTGTATTTGTAGTAGAGAGACCAGTCGACTCTAGGCGGAAACAATGCAAACGAGTCGACAACATGGGTGCAAATGGGTATAGTTAACGATACGTGGTGAAACAGTGTATTTCTTCTATTATTTCTCCATGAAATCTTATACGGTTCACCCTGAAAATACTTTCCACGTTCTCACTGAAAATACTTTCCAAGTTCTCTCTGTAGATTATTTCAATTAAGCATTAAACCACATCATTAGAATAATATTACCACTAGTATGCTGACGACGAGTGTAGCAGTGTGTAGATACATAGTGTGAGAGAGAACCATTTCCAAAGAACAGTAATAATATAGAAGATAAATACTTGTGCATTTGATTTTCCTTTGTCTTACATGTAAATGTTTACGTAGCAAGTAAATATGTTGTCTTACCACATATTATGTAATTAAAATGTATTTTTATTTACTGGAGAAGTGATATGCCTCAAAACTGAACATTTATATCTCGGTAAAAAATGGTGCTATAGTCAATGAATCAAATGTGTATCGAGCAATTAGTATTACGTGTTGTCCTGTGTCGTCTTGTCTTGTACTTCATTATTCTATATGAAAATGCTATATTTGTCAAAGCAGACAAAACGAATACAATTCAATTCTATTTCATTACAAACCTTAACCGCCTCACCCAGCCCACCCACACCATTGCTCCACCTACCTACTATATTACCTATACTGACTTATCTTAATGTTAGTCCAATACCAATTAAATTATCACAAACTTTGTACCTACTACCTCTATTTTTGTTCTTATAATTCTGAGTGCTCTTAATTTCTAACAAGATGGAACACCTATTTACATATGTATGTTATAAATTTGTTAATGTGTTGGTCCGAATACTAAAAGATTACGTATTCACTATGTGTGCTAGTCTCTAGTTGAATACATTGTACTGGGTGGTAGTAAATGGCTTAATTGTTATCCATACACCTAGTGAGCAGTAGTGAATTACATTTACAGATTGATGTAGTAAGTAGTAGTAATTTCATACATACGAAGTAAATGTGCTGCTGAACACAGTGATGATGAGGACACATAGGATGCCCTACTAGACAAGCCTGATGCTTTCCATCTTATCTTGTTCTCTTCTTATGTCTCTACTACTGTCGTTGCTATCTCTCACCAGATCACACTACATTCTAAGGGCAACTACAATCAGAACTATAAATTGGATACGTTTGGCGAAATGACATGATATATATAATGTAAATTAGAATACATACTTAATATGGAATGAAATTATTGCTAAAACTGCTGATTTGTGAAGTAGTGTTAGCCCATTTGTATGTATGAAAGCGTTATGTAGAAGATGTAGTCGATGCTAGCAACAACGTATAAATGGAGATGCCGGATTGGATGAAATCTGCGTACGGCTCTCCTAGCAAAAGCATACGAAAAATTCTTACCAGTAGAATGACGATTATATAATAGAGGGAAGACAAGCGACAGAAACCCTTTCGTTCAGATTATTATACTATTTCAATACAACTGCTCGAATCTAATTTAGTCTAGGGAATCCAACGATCCAATGAATGTCAGAGGCATCGTATTTGTTGGTTGGACTATTACGAGGATGATATTATGATTACTACAGTTGCTACAATTATTACTATACAGGATGTAGAGCCTAGTGAATATGTATTAAATAATATTACTTACCAATACAGTACAGACTAACACTATAATTGACTATTTAATTATATGCGCATTTAGAGTACGTACGATGAAATAATACTGATTTTATGGTGATGATGATTTGATGATGTTGATGACAGGACGCAGATTTCTGTCTCATCAAATATTTACTTGCTGTAATAACTACTACTACACTACATAATTGTAAGTTAATGTAGACAAATAACTAATACTACTACAAACATTAATAATGATGAAAAATAACATACTTATGTACTTATGGACATATTAAATGTGTACATACTTGTACATAATATACATACATTCACAAATACTGGCCACTTATAATAGACTGTATTTCATTACATACACAAATATTACGATTTACTATGTATTTAATGATTCATGATCAGACATTGTACTATGCTTACATACTTACTTACATAGATAATATGGAGATAATACTACATAGATAGACATAGCGATTATTACATTACATACAACGTATCAACTACAGTAATGTAAACCAGTATAAATAAGTCATCCAAAAATGTCCTTTTCATGCTGAGCCATTTGAAATATTTATTAGTACAGAGATACTTATGGTTAGAAAAACCAGGAGACAACCTTTCCCTATATAAAACAATGTCAGCCTACCTTATAAAAGAATGCCCAATGCCCATTTACTTACTAATCCACCTACGTAGTTTCTGTGAACTAGTGAATAAACTATTATTGTGCAATTCAAACAGTCAATTAATAAAAATAGTTGCTCAGGCTGATGATTCAATTGCGTTACAAATACAAAAATTTAGTGTGTACTACGGAGCCCTTTACCTACACCAATACGGAGAGGATTTACAAATACATGATTTCAATAAATTATGGTTGCATACAGAGGAACGTACATATAGAACCACAATGTACCACAATACACCAATTGATATGATAATGATGAAGACGTTGATGAGGATACCATAATTACAACAATACAATTAAATACATATTATGTAAGTCTAAGAAAGTAAGTAAACGTAATGTACCTAATGTAAACGAAAATGATAAGGAATCTTATATGCATTAAATTGAAAGCTGAGACCAATTCTACTAAAAATCCATGATTGATCCAACTATAAACTACATAGTTGACTATACTTACTATTAGTTATAAAATAAAATGTATACATACCATACTATACTACTACATGAAAAAATACTATGTACACACTTAAAACTCGTAATCCTATTGATGCAACTAATAATTACTAACTAACTACTAAATGACACTACACATAATTATGAACACATACGAAGACACATACAAACAAATATATACCATGCTGTTCTGCAGTACTCACATGATAAACATAAATACATTATTATTACCTATACTAAATAAATACGAAGTAATAATAAATAATATTATACGTACGTACATAAATATATACATTTACCTGTACTTGATTACCTACTTGTTGTACAATGCGGACCGATATTTGTTTTTACTTGAAAAGTAACATACTTGAATTGTATTGTTATTCAGTGATAAGTATGATGTCTCTGTCATTATATCTCTCTGTCAGTCTCTTCTACTTGTAATAAAAAACTGTATGTTTATCTGATGAATAGAAGGTACATACGAATAATAAAGGTGAGTTGTATGATTTGATGGAGCAGAGAGTTTTAACTTTTGAACCAGTCTACATACTTATATATATGTTACGCCTTCCTTTAATCCAGATCTGTGCCTACCTCCCCACAACAAGCTTACTAAATAAGACAAGTGCATACAGCCTGTGCACTAAATCCTTATTGTATTCCATTAACATTATTAAATACCTTCATGTATTGTTATATTCGGCTAGCAGCTATTGTTTGTAGCGAAACACATTGGTGAAATTTACGATGAGATTTCTTTTTAAAAAACGACAGTATGGCGTACTTCTAAAAAATGTAGATGCGTAAACTATGCAGCCATACTTGATTCTATTATTTTCGAACATATTACATATTATTACAGGCAGGGCCCTTCACAACGCTTTCTTACCGGGTATGGACATAAACAATTATTTTGAAAAAAAGGTGGACCAGGTTATCAAAAATTGTCATGGATACTAAATATGAATGGTGGGTATAATACTGCAATAGGGCCCCCTCGCCAATGAAGATGTGTGATATGT
>JABASC010000271.1:0-49002 GCA_019776185.1 Plutomurus gul
ATCTTGCACAGATATGGCCTATCAATGTACATAAACACACACAAATGAAAGGTAAGGAAACATTGTTTATTTAGCATACACACACGGTGTGTGGATGAATAAAATGGCAATATATCTGAATCTGTCCTTTCTCAAATATTAAATGTAATTCTACAATGCTTCTCCTAACATTGCGTACATGAAGGTACTACTTACTTATATGTATTACATACAGGATACAGAACTGACAATGTCCCCATTGAATGACTACAACACACACATATATTACTTGTACAAGAAAAGAAAGCTAAACGCTACAAATGCATAAGAAATTAAAGAGAGCTGCTTCGAAAGGCTTGGTTGATGAAAACGGGCCGGCACGCGATGTCAACTCTTTCTCGCTCCTTCCTTATCCCACACTGTACTCTTGTATAGAGAAAGCTGCTTGTGTATAATATTTTTCTCCATAGGTCAATACCTTAACCTGCCTAAGTAAGCTTATAAATCAGTTGTATAGATCTTGTACCTTTACGCTGTGTGTTACTGCACCCATTATGAATATACCCAAAGTAATCAAGAGAGAAATGTGCACTTCTTAACATGGCACTGTGCATACGGTACATTTTGTACTTTGGAAAACTAACTATCGCCGTCGAGTATATTATTTGTAGGTTCATGTAATACTTGCTGCAGTATCTACCTCTATACATTATACCATTTTGCTTTTCCAATTCAATTTGGCCTATCTAATAATGTAAGTAGTCAGAGGGCTAGTACTAGATAGATACAGCAACACAACACCATTAGCCTCTCTCTCTCTCTCATCCCATAAGGTTACATCGCCCATGCTTAGGAGTGGCACAGGGAAACTTGTCGAAGTTTGTTGGGTGAGTGACGGTGAGACGTTGTCGCTTATGACAAAAGATGGGAAACTAATAAAAGAGATAAACGAACGAATGGCCATTGCTGCTACTAGTTGGGAATTCCATAAAAATGAACATGAAGGAGTTTCCTTGAAATTACAGTCGCTTGTCAGTGAAAGGAGTCTAGTACTTGTGCCACGTATATGTACACATAGTGCACAGTACACACACCATATCAAAGTCAGAGTCGAGAGACGGGGAACTTAATGAAATAGGATATTTTCTAAATGGAAAGCCAAGAGAGTTATAATCAGTAATAATAAGTAAAAGTGGAGTAATAATCCCGCAAGTCAACTGGTTGCTCTTTCTTTTCTTTCTCTCTTATATAAATTGTATATACTCCTTTCACTCCCTTTAGCGTTCTACAGGTCTCTCCTCTCTCGGTGAGCTTCCACTGACGGACTACTAGAGCTAGAGAGAGACTCAGACTTGACTTTATCTTTTGCTGCTGCTAACTTTTCTTTAAGAAAAGCTATATGGTGGCATAGCGAGAGTGTGTGGTGAGTGTGTGTGTGTGTAGCATTCATTTAATAATATCTTTCCAGTAGTACATACAAGTAATAGTAGTAACTGGGACCTGCATACTTTTAGGCTACTATCAAAGCCAGAGGATAAGGTGAGTTGGGTCTTTGGCTGTCTTTTTCCTCGTCAGTCTCTATCTCAATGCTTTATACTATTGTGAGTGATTGAGTGAGCGAGTGTCGTGGTAGTGTTATATATTACATAATAGGTAGAGGTATGGCAAGAAGGGAAAGAAAGTATCAAAGTATTTCCACCAGTCGACTTGTAGAGTTTTCAGAGATAATATTCTTTCTTTATTCTTTATCCGAAAAGGCATGAATGCATGCATGCCTGCACTCATCCACCCATGCATGTCTTCCACTCTCTCTCTCTCTCATCATCATCCCTCTATACATAATAATATAACTATATAGGTATTCCGCTGACTTATAGACATTAGGCTTGCTGATTACTACACTGACTATGCTTTTGTCTTGTCACTCACTCATATCACATAGTGTACTGCTGGTAGTACAGTTCTTTGCCTTTCTACTACTCAATCCCAATTGATTAACTCTCTCCGGTGGCAAAAGTGCTCCTACTCACTGTGGCTGATGCATGGGAGGAGGAGGAGGTGCTGACGTATTGTGTAAGTGTGTACACTTTTATAGCAACATTTCACATGCATGAACGCGGCGGCGACCAGGTCGCTTTTGTTCAATGGATCTCATCATCCACTTGTTCTGGCTTATCTGCTGGCCCCGTAGTAGTATTTGTGTCGTAAAAAGTTTCTAGTGTGGGGAGAGAGAGTGAGAGACACAATCGTCAGTCTGTCTTGATTAAAAATGTAATGTAGTCATATCAGTTTGTGTGTGTGCACTTGTACTGTAACATACTTAAGGAATGCAAGAAGAGAATCTGTATACAGAAAAACAGAATACGAGATAAAGCGACAGACAGGAAACTTCTATGTCATCACACATAGAATGTACGTGCACACACTTCTCGCGTCATTGCTTGCATGTGTAAAGGAAATGAGTGCAGATACGACGGTTCTCGGAGGCTCCCCGGAGACTAAAAAAGGGAAAAAGTTCAAGTGGACATTTCATCCAATGGTGGTCGGATGAATTTGACTTTTACCATTGAGTTACATGTATTTTTTATACGGTGTGGATTTTTTAAATATTATTGTTGGTCTAATGAAAAGTACATAAATTAGGTGCAGGCCGAGCGCGCATTCCATCCATCGTAAAAATTAATACACCAAAAATAGGATACGAGTATAAAAACATTATAGGTGAAGTCCCCTTTTTTGTGTTTGTTTTTAATTAAATTGAACTACAAGTAAGTTAAAATATCGTTAAATTTTATCAACCCAATAATTATTTGATGACTTGTATTTTTTTAAATTATGCATTCGAGATATTTTGTTTTAAAGTAATACTAATTAAAAATTCTGATAATTAAATGACATTGAAAATACAAATGCTATTCAGTTAAGTAATATTTAACTAATAATCAAAGAAATTTGTGTAAATGCAATTGCGTTATATTGTCAAGATTGTATGACAAGCGACCAGAATTGAATAAAAAGTCGACTGGATCTTTTCACTATCAAACATGGTGCATACCAAAATTGCAGGTGATACACGTACTATGCTATGGCGTCTATTGTTCATTCCTCTTCTACTGATACATACTTTCTGTGTACACACACTGAGTAGTATTTGTACATTGTCGTAGTATGAATCGACTTTTACGGCTTTCTCCAACATTGACGCATTGTGTGCTATTTGCACTTTAAAGGTTGCGGCATACATACGTACTACATCCACGGAAGTGGACTAACATGAGCTTTTCTACTTAAAAAGTTCAGCGTTTACCACATTCACAGAGAAAATGTGTCAGACTTACGTTTCCCATTTATCAAAATTTACTCAGCACAACCAGCTATAAATTATCTATCGCACTTCCCCCATTAATAATTGCAAATGCAGACTAGACTGACTGCAATCGTAATGATTGATAAATAATTAGATCAAAGTTGCTTAACAAAATATTACATTTGGTGTTTTCGTCAACATAGTCCATCATAGGTGGGAATTTTCATTGAGATTGTGCATTTCGCCCTTATTATTCGCTACTCCTAATTTTCGCGATGGGAAAAAGTGGGGAAAAGTGGGACGTACTCTTTAAACTCTGATTATATGTATCCAACGAGCACCTTGCACCTATATTTACAAACCACAAGTGTTTCTCCTTAATTTTATCAATAAAATGTTGTGACGTCGACGTTAATGAAAAAAATACTGACACTGCAATGTCATGGACGACAGCAACTATAAAGATACTATAGGTACATGTTGATGATGCATATTAGTACTACTAATAAATGTGTATTGGGAATGCTCACAAAAAGCCTGTTTCGATGTACGGTGATTGGTAGGACTTGGAAGAACATGCCTATCATAAAATGACAGTGTGAAAGACTTACTGCTACGAGTAGGAGGAGACCATTCACAGGCTAGACGCTGCGGCCCAAATCAGGTAGGTAGTGATTTTTTCAACAAAAGAAGAGAGAGAAGGATGGATGAAAGAGAGAAAGACAAGCTTCATATAATAGAAGATAGATCGACAAGAGAACAGATGAGATGAGAAGGTGGCTGGCTAGAGAGGACGAGGAGCAGCTCTTGAAGGATTTTCTGCTGAATCCGCTTGATTCAAATGAGATAAAGATAAGCAACGTTGCACTACTTGAGGACGAAGCCAAGAAAAGGGGGGAGAGAGAAGAGAAAGGCAAGCCGAAGAAGAATGGCAGAATAGAGTGATTTTACTTTAGTTCACTTCACTTGCTTTTGGCTTGGCTTCTTCTCTTTCCCCGCGTGCCTTTGCTTTTCTATCGTTAATGTAGACTGGCTTGACTGACTTTGATATGATTGGATGTATGGATGTGTTACTAGGCTGATTTGCTAAGTTGATTTTATATTGTGGTCTGCCTGCTCGTCGCTCTCCTCGCTCATCACATAAAGAACTGTCTGCTGAGAGAGTTTTTATGTAAACGGAGTGCTAATAGGAATCTCTGGAGTATTCCAGTCACTACTACTCGCAGCACACCACCAACAGCTTTATAGACAAGATTTAATTTGATAGCAGTGCAACCATATCGACTCCTGTACTGTCATGTGGATTTTGATAGCAGCAGCAGCAGCAGCCAACTTAACTGTTTCACTATAGACGCACACACAGGGCATTTACATCGCAATACATCATCACATCACAGCCAACCGCATTGATTATCTTATTAGCCGTGTTTATAGCTTGTTTGATGGGTTTATAGATTTTAAGTGACTCCGCATGACGCAAGTGGTGGTGATGGTGTTTCCATTCCTATACCTTCAACCTTTAGTATATATGTATTACTACCATGCTGTGTCTGATGATAGTCGTTCGTGATATAAATCGTTAATTGCTTAGCTAGAGCCACGAGTATCTCCGTGAGATCGAAACAAAGTGGCACGAAAAAATATTTCTAGTAAATAAATGTCTATGCGCACAGTTTAATTGTGGGCCACCACTTAAGTAAACGAAAAAATGTTATGTTTTAGTTAATTAGTCGTGGAAGATTTTGTTGGATACAATTTTTATTTACTGTGTTTCATCAATGCCGTTTAATTTAATTAGGAATTATGAAATATTATTTTCAAATATACAATATTTAGATTACTGGAACCAACGACATTTTGGCTGCCTTAACACATCATTTTAGTATTTGTTTTTATCAAGAGTAAGAGAAAAAAGTGTTATGATTCTTGAATTTGAAAGAAATGGATAGCAAAGAAAAAATGAAGTCTGAATTAAGTCTTATAAGGTAAAGATTTGGATTGTAAGAAAAGATGAGAATATATAATGGGTAAGATATTTATCTGTAGTTAACATCAGGCAATACGTATACACATATGTGAGAAATCGGAGCAAGGTGAACAAATACCCACCGGAGAGAGAGAATTCACTTGTGTACCCATTCAAATATATATATTGTTTTCTGGTACATTCTCTGTGTTCGAACTACGCGTCCTTGATTCTCTGTGATCTTTATCTCAATTGAAAGAAAACTGTTACAGAACCGTAGTGGGTATTTATTGCTTACTATTACAATGAGTGAGGGTGGTAACACATAGAGCCCTACCCTTTGAACATGTTTACAATGCTTAGAGCGTAGCCCCTATACCACACTAACCAAACCTGTGTAAACTTCAAGATGTTCTAGAAAATTCTAGAACTTTTGTTCCCCTTTCATAGGTTTGGGGATTTTTCGGGAAATAGAATCGTTGCCCACCTGTGACTGTTATTGTGGGGTATAAGACGACCCTACCTCTAAATGATGCAAGTTTTATTTAACCAATCAGAGTGAGTGAGTGCAAGTTAGAAGATCACAAGCGTTAAAGTAGGGTGCACACAAGGTTTTAAGTTTTCCATCCCGGTGGGAAGGGAAAATGTGAGATTTTTCTGTGAAATTTCCGATTTTTTTTATTAACTTTCCATGTCCCATTTTCCCAATGGGTAAAATGTAGGAATTCTCACACACTTTAAACCCTGGACGCACGTTTCATAGTAGCCACTCAGAAAAGAAGGTAATTCTTGGAAGAAGAAAAAGAAGGAACGGCAGCAGCAGCGAAATTATAAGTGAGTATCCCACAGAGTGCCTCCTGGGTAGTTTACCAAAGCAAACGAGTGTGGTCAACCGAGCGAAAGTCGAACCGACCGAATAGAAGATATGGAACTGATTGTACACTACTACTTGAGACTTGACTGACGAAAAGTTTACTTTTCTTAAGTTTTACTTTGAGTTCCTCCATTGGAGAGAGAAAGAGGATCAGCGTTCGACTCTTATATTTTTTCTCAGCTCACGCTTCTCGCTTTTACATGCATGTTCCGCTACTTTTGTTTTACTCTCTTGGAGAAAGTCCTCCACTATCTTGTAAATTTAGCCCTCTGTACTATATCTATACTTATCTCCTACTTATTATTAGTTACATGTTTAGAGGAATGTATGAAAATGATACCTTATATTTGCAGTTACGGTCCATAGTGGCTGCAGCAGCTTTAACAAGATGTTTATCTTTTCCGTGTGTCCGTCTGGTGGTGGTGTCGGTGTCTCTGCTTCCCCCGATTTCTTATCTGACTGATTGTATTTAATATACGAAAGTAGAATATAGCAGAAGATTATACGAAAGTTCAGACAACCTGGACTGACTAGATGCATTCATGGATGNGACTAGATGCATTCATGGATGGACTTGTCGTTACTTCACTCTCTCTCTCCCCACTCTTCTTTCTATGTATTTATGTTTCCGTTTGCTGCCCATATCAGGTCAGGTTCACACAGCATACAAGAAAGCGGTAACAGCTTTTCCTCTGTGTCTCGCTCTTACTGGCTCTCTCTCTCCGTCGCTCTCTGTGTGTGCGACTGACGCGAGTGTAAAGAAATGGAGCAAACGGCGAACTTGTGCGATGTGATCTGATCTGTCTGTTGCTTCTCCTCTGCTCAGCATCATCATGATCGACTGTGACTTGACTATATATATATATATATATATAATAGACGAGACGTGGTAGTACTAGTAGTAGTAGGGTAGATAATGTGACTATATGCAGTAGTAGGAATGTGTGTGTGAGTGGGCACACTCTCCTCAGCTCTCCTCTTCTTCGTCCATGGTAGTAGTGGCAGTTGTAGCAGTAGTATCTCCGTTTCATGGTGAGTGGAATGCTAGCGGTGGTGGTGGTTGAAGACTCTGTATATAGTGTGTAATCGATACATTCGATTTTTCAACTAGTTGTTGCTTTATACTTATATGCAGTAGTATGTAGGTGTGCTTATATGCTACTATATAGGGCTACGTTAGGATAGTTGGACAATTACCTCGGCCGCCGACTCCGTAGGGCTAATATCTCTGAGAGTGAGACTGATGTTGCTGCTGGAATTGGAATTGCTGTTGTGTGAGTGGAGGAGTAGGTGAGTATTGTTGCTGTTGTTGTTGGTGCCGGAGTTGTTGGTGTTGTTGTTGTTGGAGGAGGAGGAGGACGAGAAGAGTTGGTCACAGCTGGACTGACTCTCGTCTGCGTCTGACGGTGATGGACAGTCCTTAAAGCAAGCAGAGTCATAGTGCTTGTTCAAATAAGACTTGAGAGCAAAAGATTTATTGCAGCGCTTACAAGTGTAATTTTTGGCGGCCGAGTGAGTCTGCATGTGGGCCCTCAAATTAGATCTGTCAGCAAAGGCTTTGCCACAGTGAGCGCAGCCATACGGTTTCTCTCCGGTGTGCGATCGCATGTGTCCCTGCAGCAGCCAGGGGCGAGAGAAAGCCTTGCCGCACACGTCGCACTTGTGATGCAGATTGTGGGTGAGAATGTGCATGGCCAGGGCGGGCATCGAGACGTAGGCCTTGCCGCACGTTGGACACCGTTTCGCTGACTGAGAGTCGAGACTTCGGTGGGTCTGCTTGTGTCTGGAAAGGTTTGATGAGGTCGCGTAATGTTTCCCACACTCGGAGCAAGTGTAGCGAGTCTTCGAGCCTGTTGCTGTGCAGCTCGTGTCCGAATCGGACTCGGCCGAGTATTTTCCAGCATCTGACAGATTCTCCTTCGGAGATGAACTGGAGGTGGGCACGCTGCTGCTGTGATTAGAGGTCCCATTCTCGCTCGCTCGTTCTTGGGCTGCCAACGATTTCTTCTTGGAGCGGCCGTCACTGACGAAAAATGCCTCGTAGGTGTAGGACACGGTCTTACCGGAAGTAACCACACCAGCACCGGTGGTGGCCCCACCCATAGTCACATCTGTCGTTCTGTCCCGACTTAGATCCCGTTCCTTCTCATTCTGATGGTGGTTGTTATGGTGTTGGTGGTGTTGTAATTTACGAGAGGATGGTGGCAAAATGTCCCGGAACGTAGTCGCTCCACTCACGTTCGTATTTAATGCTGACAACGGTTGATTTGTAGTTTGCGGAGTCTGCGGGGCATTGTGATGCTGGTGTGTAGGCGATTGTAAAGGCGAATCGTTGGCTAGTGAACTCTTACAGTTAGCGGATAGATTACTGTGAGGATTTGTTGTTGAGGTGACGGTGATTGTTGTACAGACAGGGTGGTGGTGGAGGAGACGCTGGGAGTCACCACACGGTTGGGAGGAAGGAGCGGCTGCGGCGGGGGGCGAGCAGAGAGATGCTGTGATTGTTGTTGTAGATTGTGGGGGTGTAGGTTGTGACGAGTGGGGTGCGGCTCGTAAGGGGGTGATCGTCACTGAGGAGGCGGAAGAGGACGTCAGCGGCGGCACCGGTGGCAGCGACGACGGTGGTGGCGCGGGTAGCAGTGGCGACGACGTGGACAGGTCCAGAATTGCATGGGCCGTGGTCAGGTCTTCGGGTTTCCGTTCGAACAGCGTGCAGCACATGGACTGGAGGCGAAGTTTCTCCTGTTGGACTGCGATGATTGATTCGGGTAGGCAGTAAGGTCGGTACAGCTCCCGCTTTTTCGGCGGTGCCAGACAACCGAACCGTGACATACGTGAGGTGCTCCGAATTACAGATGTTGGTTGACTTTGGTGGTGGTGGTGGTGGCTGGTGGTGGTGGTCGTACTCGTGTTGTGGCTGCTGCTTCTGCTGTGACTGTCCATGTTGGTGACGTTGGGTGGCTCCTCTGGACTGGAGATGGGAGATGAGCCACGTTGCGTTGATGGAGACTCGTGCAGGTAGCCTGTGAAGAACATTCAATGTTATGGCATTGCACACACAAAGCTTTTTCGTGACAGACAATACTCTATGATGGCATTTGGTGCAGCTGTGCATCTTTCATTAGATTGCATTGCATTTCCGTCCCATCACGGCCTGACTATAGACACGTTCACCTTCTCTATCATCGTCTTGCACGACTCCGACGACCAAACTCCTCCACTTCTATCACCATCATCATGCTTGTCTTTAATTAAATACTAACCATTTGTTTTTACTGCTACTTCTTCGGCTGGATGGTATAAGGGATTGCTGTCGTCTACCCGATCGCATACCAACTACCTATGTATCTACACGAAGAACTTCAAAACTTTCCTCTTTTCGGTCGTGTTCAGAAATCTTACAATTTTCTTAAGAAAATGACATTTGGAAGCAAGACAGGATGAAATAGCGATGAGCAACGCTTTGTGGGACAACGTTTCAGATTGATTGCAATGCCGTAGTTATAGTTATACAACCAATGGAATTAGTAGCTACCTATTCGTGCACGCTTTTCTTATTGCATTTACTAATTATAAAACTGCTGAAGGGGTAAACTTTCATTTTACTTACTGTAGAGAATTCTTAGGTATATAAATTCGTTGGCAGGCTTTCTGTGATTGGCAAAATTTAAAAAATTAATAAATTCGACTTGAAACATTGGCGGAAATCCATTGCAAATGCTTACTACTGTACTTTTCGTAATAGAATTTTGAATTTTCTGTTAATGGCATGTAATAATAAGTGCTGCCACAAAAATGTCTTGAATTTATAAGCACACAGAGAAGTACAATGTCTGCTTGCCAAAATCGCTTTGCAAGTAACTTTTACTATATGTGTCTGTGTGTGTGTGGCATTGGGTGTTCACGTGATATGACTGCTGCTGCCTGAATTCTCGCACCGAGAATGTAAAAGTTGTGAAGTGAAACGAGGACAATGGGGAAGCCATAGTAAAGTCTCCTCATTAACGTGACAGTTTAATGCACTAGTGTGGTCATAATCTGCTAGCATATCAAATCAGATCCAGATCCGATTCTCTCTTTCACATTCACCCACTACCACTACTCTTTTCCTCCTCCTCCAACTTACTAGCTGTGCCTTGCACCACCAGTAGCAATTCCTGAAGTTGAGATTGTAACATAAGTTGTGATACAAAGTAATGTAATCTTGTATGTGTGTGATGTATGTACTTAACTACTGTTAGGAGTCTCTATAAACTATTCTTATAGTAGAAGAAAAATAAAATATGCAGTCATGTTTAGTCACAATGTCCTATCTCTCATCTCCCTCCTCCACCGCACACACACACAATAGTAAGTAGATATAGATTCTGACATAATATAGAAAGTACAGTGAATATTTAGCCGTGCTAGTTGTTTTTCATATGTAGTAGTGTTAGTGTGTGTATCGACCCGTCCGAAAATTTATAGTTGGTCCATGAATAAAAGAATAGGTAATGAATTGTGTCCGGTTGCATATATCATATGAGAGAGAAGCTTTTGACTCTCTCAACTCGACTTCAGTCTTTTGCCAATTGCATTTGTACACATATTTCTATTATATCATACTTTTAGTTTGCACACACAGAGCACTAGTAGTAAGCGAGTTAAGTCAGTGAAAAGTTTCTCTGTGAAATGCATGTTGCATATTGTAATATATTGCATGCATGTGAATGTTGTGTTACTACTACTACTACGACTCGTAAATGCTTTAATATCTTATTACATCATTCGTAGTGTCTAGTGGTTGTAGTGTCTACCTCGGGAGGAAGGTGCATTACTATACTATTGCTCCGACTCTGCTATAGACACTTGTATATGTGTTACAGACTCTGACAATAGAAACTCCTGACTCTTGGCTCTTTTCCCAAAAACTCACACTTTCAGCTTTCTTCTTCTCTCTCACTTACTTCTGACTCTGTCATGGACTCTTTCCCTTTCTCTCTTGTGCTTGGCTTGCATTAGTATAGCTTTTGGCTTTCCATTTCCTACTCTTCTCTCTCACTGTGTCTGTGTGTGTGTCTCCATTCGCTCTCCATAATCATTTCCATACATAAATATACGGAGAATGTACTAGATAGTAATTGTAGGAAATTTCAATGTGCAGCAATACCAAAATTTTTATCGACTACTTAATATCAAGCAGTGGAATTCTCAAATATGTATCTATACATAGACGATATATCTTTTTTCTATTTAATCAGTCGCAACAGCACATAGTCGTACTAGACCGTTACCTTAATAATCTCAAACAATGGAAATACATGCTCCTTCTGTGCAACAATTCAGTTACGTTGCAGTAATAAAAGAAGTTGCTCTCTGTGCATAATGTAAATGTATATTTATCTTAAAGATTGAACAGGAAGGGGGAGCATTTTGTTCTATCTTTCTCCCTCTTGCACTTGATTTCTAATCTGAAGGAGACGTTTCCGTCCCTACACAGAATTCAGGAGCAAGTTTAGCATTTGGCCATTGTATTAGCTGTAGTGTGGTATCAGTCGTATTAGTATTTATGTCTGAGCAATGAGAACTACCATTGATTACTCCCTGCAGGAATGTTCTGATTGGACCACAGGGTGAAAGTCTCAGCTTCCGACTCTCTCACATTGCACATTACATTACAGCCCAATAGAACATCTAACAATAAGAGCAATAACGTTTTTAATAGAGCATTAGGTTGACTACGTGCAGATACTACTATGGGGATCTCTCTCTCTGTCTGTCTGTCTTTTACTACAGCAGCAACGTTAATGCTACGTTCTATTTACGTGCCTGTCTCTACGCCACGTTGAAGGAATTCAACATCTTCTGCTCCCAGATTACTACTCGTAACAGCTTCATACATATTTGTATCTCTTTATATATAGTAGTCTTTATAGTATATGATCTGTGTGATCCAGCCCGAGACAATGCAGAGAGTGGGAGTGGGAGTGAGAGAGAGAGAGAGAGAGTGAAGGTAAAAGCTTAAAGTTCTCGTGCTGCTCTCTGCTCTGGAAAGTGAGATGAGTCGGCAAGTTTTTGAGGCAGACACAGTAAGTTGACTTGACTTTTCCTTATTTTAGTGACTTGAGTTGAGTGAGAGAGAGAGAGAGAGGAATCAAGAGAAACGAGGGAGGTAATTAGGCTGGGGGAAATAACACAACTAATGGGTGGCTCTCCTTTGATCTACAGACTCTCGGGCTCAATGATTTGTTTGCGGTTCTTGCAAAAAGCGCCTAGTGGTTTTAATCAGTGTAATGAAACCTCGTTGCCTTTCCTTTCATTTATATTCTTCACGATATCCAAACCATACAGGGAATAGCTTACACAGCGACGAGATCATACGTTCACAATCGTTTTCTGAGGTGAAAGTCGATTGTCTGTGTTCCCCTTTGCACATACATTCTACATTTACTTATTGTTAGAGTTGTATAGCTGCCTACGTTATTTATTGTATACATAGATCATCATATGATATGGTCGTATGAGTAAGTAGTGCTGGGGCATCATTGGAAAAACAAAGTTGGTATACCTCACAGAATCTCCGCATATTGTTTTGTGTATCGTTATGAATGGAAATTGTTGGGAGCCCGTTTTTGCTAATTTCCTGACTGCGAAACTGAGCGAGAAAGAGAGAGTGATATGGTTTATAGTAATGAAAGTACAATACGTATTTTGTAGTCAGAAATTCAAAGACAATATGAGATTTATGGATATTTTGTTTTTGTGGTTTTCTTTCTGTTTGAATATCTGCATTCAGACAGAATTTATATGGATTTACAATTTATTGCATTGCGATAGGTACGTTACTGACCTGGGGTGACGTGATTTACCTGTCTTGCTTACCTTTGCCATTTTATGTATATTTACATAGCTTAATAAACACCCTTATACAATGTCTCCCGAAATACTCTGTCGCCGACCTAATAATCGCAGCAGACAGCAAATATTTACAGTGCATTCCTAAATCGTATTTATTCCTGCTTACAGTAAAATTGTGCAAATTTTTTGCCATGTGCGCTAACTTTTTGCAATAATACTGAATATGTATGCACAAATACTGCATTTAATGCATGAAATATAAAGTTATTCTAATTGAATTCATTCTTCTAATCTCTGGAGAATTTTATGTCTCTACCTAAAACATAACTTGAATGAATAGAATGGAAATGACAGAAATTTTCCAATTGCTATTATAATTCGTATACAAAGAAGTAAATGATTTTGCAATATTGACAGATCTACTTAGTTGTACAATGAATGAAAGGTTTTAGCCAAAAAAAGGAGAAAAAGTATAACAGAGTTGTTCTTACCATTGAAGAGGACGGTGACCTTGCCAGCCGTGGGAGCCGGTAGCCATGAAGGCGGTGGAGAAGGAGCCGTGGCACCTTCAGTCGGACTAGAAGGACCCCAAGGATGTTGACTTTGTTGATTAGATAAGTTTGCATTGTTGTTCGTAGTGGAAGGCATTGTGGTGGCACTGGAACTGTTGCTGTTGCCATTATTTGTAGAATTTGTATTATTGCTACTATTGCTATTATTCGATGTCGTCAGAGAAGGAGGATGATGATTATTATTGCTATTGTTGTAATTATTATTATTATTGCTATGAGTTTTATTGTTGTTATTGCTGTTGTTGGATTTGGGTGAAGTGAGAAAAGTTTTAAAATTAGTTTGTTGCTGTTGGTGGTGGATTATGGAAGAATTAGCGGAGGAGAAGGACGAGAAAGTGTTGCTGTTGTGGTGATGGTGGTGGTGGCTACCTGCGGAAGAACCGGAAGGAGATTCGCGGCCGAGTTGTTTGTCTTTCTCTTTCTCGTAGGCAGCCGACTTCCACTTTTTCGCCATCAAACACCGAGGCATTCTTATCTTTTTCTTATTGCTCTTGGGACTCGAGTTTATTGCTCACTTTTCTTCGCTTTGTCTTCTTCTTCACTTCTCTCGGTGTGTATTTCCCTTTTTTTTGTACCCCTCGTTCGATCTGTTCCAAGGTAGTACTTACCCCGACATAAATTCTTGCAAAATTGCTATATCTCCTTGTCTCTCTCACTCTGGCTGCTGTTTACTTCAAAAATTTCCCTCTTCCTCCTTTTCTTGTATGCTAGCCACCTTTATTCCTCAGTTTCCCTTCGCTGTCGTGAAAATCAAATTGGCAAAGGTGAAACGATAACGAAACAATCTATGAAGAAGAATGGGAATTCAATTCAACAGGAAAAAAGTCAACTTCACATTCTCTCTCTCGCATTACATTCACAGTCTTTTTTTACTACTAATTTGGCAGCACACGCGTTAACAAACTCTCTCTCTCTCTTGAAATGTGAAATAGTAAGTATATTTAGTGTACGATACAAATAAACTTGTCTCTGATTGGAAATATAAATCGCTGCAAATTTCACATTGTGAGAAATGTTGGTGTTGGCGATGAGTTCGTACTATTCGTTGCATTCTCCAATTAAATGATACTCTTGACTAGAGAAAGGAACGGGGAAATTCTCTTGACTGCTGTTGTTGCGCTGTTGCTGCTGCTTTTGTGGAGAATTTGTGGGATTTGCTTCGTTGTATTTCTCTCGCTCTTCATTTTCTCTTTTTCAGGGGAATTTCCTTGTCGTTTCTTAAGGCAATAATAAAAATACTATACTTTCTTCTGATTTTCTCAGATTTCACGATATTTTTCTCTAGTCTCAATAATTACTGTACTGTATGTAAGGGGATGGATTATTTCTTCTTCTTTTCCGGATAGGTTCACAAATATTTATACGAATATATTGGTAACTAGTAAGTAAATGTCTGTTGCTTTGACTTGTGGATCGTCCTGTCTCTCTCTCTGTTTGTGTGTGTATAACGAAAGGGAAGCCTTAATGTAATAATGAGTCGCCTCGTTGTGTTCTCGCTCTCTGTGTGTGCTGTTCAGCAGAGTTGAATAAAAGACAGGTGAGAGAGAGAGAGAGAGAGAGAGTTGGAAAAAGAGAGCGAGAGAGGAGAGAGAACCTTCGGTCGGATGTCTGAATAGGAGGGTGGCTGTGTGTGGAATGGGAATGGATCGGGTAGTTCACTATGTATTTATATGTAAGGCTCTATGTGGTACGTGCTGCTTGCTGATGCTTGCACTCTGTGTTCCTTCTACTGTTGTCTACCTTCTACAAGTTAAGTTACCTACTGTGTGAGCAGTAGTAATGCTAGCCTCTGTCTATGTGTTTCTGTATGCATTTAGGGATAGCTACTAATTCAAATATGTTGATATGGGAAAAAGTAATGGTTTGGTTGCTGGGAGGCTGGGAGCGACCGAACTGGACTGACTGACTTGACTGGAAGGAATGGACTGATACGGATACGGGAGTAGTGAGAAAGTAGTGAGACGAGACACGGAGTGAGAGAGAGAGAGAGAGAGAGAGAAGTGGTGGTGGTGGTGGAATGGTATGGTGTGTGGTGGGTAGAGGCGGCGGTGGTGGTGGTGGTGATGGTGGTGGTGGTGGTAGTAGCGGTGGTGGATTGCAGTCCAGTTGGTCTCCCTCCTGTCTTTTATAAGCAACTGGGGCGACTGCCGACAAGACAACTCTCACAGATCACCACACCAACAACAGATCGGGGAATGGGCCCGGCTCACTCACTCTCTCTCACTTCTAAAGAAGCGCGCGCACTCTTCTTACGTGCATCGATTCCGCCTGCCGTCGTCGTCCACGACTCCGCACTCCAAACGTTGCTCTGCTCTGCATTTCTCAGAATTTTCCTGTAGCTTCGCCGTGTGGACGGACTCTCTCAGGCTGCTGGAGCCCTTCAAGTTCCTGTGGAGTTCCCCGTCTTCTTCTTCTACTACATACTACAACTACCAAGACCGATTTCTACTACTACTACTACGTCTACGTGCACCCTAGTAGTACATAGTAAGAAGTAGTAGACAGTGCGGGGGCTCTCTTAGTGGTATCCGAATTCTCGCACTCTCGGCTATGCTAACACACAAATGAAACTACCCGCATGTCTTACCAGATCACACTAAACCCACTATACGTGCCACTACTACTCCTACTGCTACAGTATATAAGAATTTCCTACACACCAATACGTTCAAGCAGTGACAGTCGAGTTGAGGACTAAACTATCTGTGACTCGTGTCCTATGTGTATAGCAGTGCATTTTGGCCTGTAGGAAATGGACTGAGACCACCACTCACGTATATTTAATGCACACGCTATATGTATACTAGAAGAGTAGTGAGTGTACAAGTCACATAAATACTACCACTGTTTTTCTATAGTGTAAGGATTGTTAACGTAATAGTAGTATTCTTAATTCTATTCTATTCTATGGACGATATGTTGTGTGTGTGCAATGTCTTACAATCAGTCTCAAGTAGTACAGTATACGAGAGAGTAATATAGTAGCAACAGTGCCACAACTATATGGAGGATAGGATAGAGAGCAGACCTTGGCAAGCTATTTCATTCCGTATGAAGAAGCTGTCCCGGAAAAGCCTTCCCATTAGATCACCCGTCTCATCTCTCATTACTCCCATTCCTATGCCCATTTTCAATTCCTCGTCTTCTTCTTCTTCCTCTTCTGGTGCTCTTGTCTAGGCTTGCAATCTTCCACGGAGAGAAGAAGATTGCTCTCTGGCCATCTTCTTCTTACTTATTCGTTTTGGTTCATTCTCCTTATGACTACTGCTGCTAAGCTTATGGATGGATTGAGCAGAGCTGACTGACTCACACTGTCTATAGGGAAATGGTGGAAATGTCTTATTTTACAACCGACGGATATCTGTAGCACATTGCCACGCTGCTACCGCGAGAACGTAAGGTGCATCCTTCTGCTATTTAGTATAGGCCTACAATTACACAGCTTGTACAAATGTGCCCACACCATCTACGAAGGGAGTTCGGTATGTACTGGCAATCGTACATATTTCTTTACAGTAACATATTTATTTCCCAAATCTTTTATGATTTTTCTACGTAAACTCGCCCGAGTTCGACACACTTTTCACATCTTTCGATTAACATCTGTATACCCGTCAAAAATTGATTTTCCGTGAGTGAGTTGAGGGAAGTCGTCGCAAGTGCTGTAATTCGGCTGTCGACCACTGTGCAAATTTCAATCTCCTGTCTTCCACACTTAAACTCCGAAGCCCAACGTGAGACACGCTCACCAAATTGTAATGGATTTGATTGGCGGGTACCCTTGCGGTAGAGCAAGAAGACGGAATGGTTGAGCGTACTCAAAATCAGAAAATTCCATTTTTCATCCACTTGGCTTACAGAAAATGGTATACTTTCCGATGGTGTAAACCAAAAGGCATTCCTAAATACGTCTGAGGAACGTTTGTTTAAAGTTTGAGTCTCTTATCTTATCTCGATCTTATCGATTGCCAGTTCATACCGAACCCCCTTCGTATATACATGCTAATCAACTTGGTGTGTGTTACAAACGACTTTTCTTCAAAGTTTTCAATCACTAAAATTTATCATTGCGTACACCACAACATTGTGTAGTGAGGTGGGTTCAAACAATTGTGTCCATCTCTGACGTAGTGATGAATTCAAATATCATGATTCATGATTGCTATATTTCAACATTGTTTAAGAATCAGTTGAAAATGAAGTAAGAGTGTAGTTTGAGGAGATTTTCCTAATTTTTATTTCAGTAAATCAGATAGCACATTAAAAATTAATATTTTGTAATGTTTTTACGTGTCCTCAAATGAATCTCTTCCTAAGGATTGCTTAGTGTGTTCAAATCAGAACAACCAATTGAAGGGCTAAAATATTCAGATAGCAAATAGCACTTTCAATTCTACATTTTACATTATTTAGTAGTGTGTTGTGCGATTAGCCACATTATAATACTCAGAATTTACTCAAGATTCAAGAAAAATAAAGAGGCAGAATTGGAGGAACCTTCTCGTAAGATGAGAAAATATTTTGGCAAAGAGAAATTATATGCATGCAATACCCTGTATTAAATATATGCATAAGTACGCTTCGATTGCCAAGGATAATCCGAGAGCACTAGCAACTAGTATACAGACTTTTCATTGTTTACCATTGAAAAGTAACGTATCTGTCATACTACACATTTGCCTAGTTGATTCTTCCATGAAGTTCAACCTGAAAAGTAAAATGAATTGGAGAGAATGGAATTAGTAGAAAGAATAAGAATAGTGAAAGGTGGTGCTCGTTTTCTTTCGACAGGAACGAAATGGTTCTCCTTCTAATTTCACTAATGACGATGACGATGATGAGCTGAGATCTCTTAAAGCTTTTAGCTAGTTAGTCCTGCAGTATTTGCAAGCGAGCGTTCATGAGTCAAATTCAATTGAAATCTATTCACATTTAAATTTGCATTAAGTTGCTTATACAATGTAGTAGTGCGTATACATTGAGTTTTACTTATTCAGAAGAGCTGAAAGTTTTATCGGTTTGAATACCGGAAATTCAGTGAGTTCTCTTCATTCATTCCCTATCTGTCTCTTTATTCTCTCTTTCCCTCTCATTGTTCGTGTTTCTATTACGTGAAGATATATTTATATAGAGGGAAAATAATGTAATAGGTAATTTAATGTATTATAGGCAAAATTCAAAAGTCAAGTGTGCAATGCAAGCATGTGATGCAATGTAAGCTAAAGTGAAGAATTTCAGAGTTTGGAATAAAAGAAATGCTTTCCTATAGAAGAATGGCGTACTTACTTAGAGGTTGAGGGCGAAACTAAGTAAGAGAGACGAAGAGAAGGAGGATGGAGATTGATCTTGAGAGAAAAATCCTGGTAGCTAGCCACCCATGAAATCCACTTCACTTCAGTTGGCTTTCCTTGACTTGAGTCATTTTACTTATTTCGTCCTTGTCACTATTATCTTGTTGTATGTGTGTCCTCTCTCTGTGAAACTCTATACACTTTTCACTTAAACCAAGCATGGAATTACCGTCAATTCAATTTGTAGCATTTGTTCTCGACTCTTCATCAAATCTCAAGTATCACTTCTTGTTGGCTACCTTTTTGTACACGTAGGTATATATTTCGGGCACACACTTCATATAATTACCCCACCCCCTCTGTATTTTTCTGTGACAGTTACCTTTACCTATAGTACTAATTAACCTACGTGTACCTTTCGCGGTAACAATATATATAGTTTCACATCTACATTTTACTTAAACTTAAAAAGTAGTAAAAAAATACGTTGAATACATTATTTCAATTTTCATATCTTTCTTTTATTTAATAAATATAATGGTTTAGATGAATATATGAGCAGGCAGTTCCACAAGGGAAGGGAAGTGGACATGGAAAATGATGTAAAAATGTGTGTGTGTTAATACACATGTTCTAAAGAATAAAAATGCGTTCGTCATTTTTCTAGTAATTAATACCGAGTGACACTGCCATGTACACACCACCAAATTCTCACGTTTATTTAACACGTGCGATACTTTCCTGTTGTTTTGTGACTTGCTAATATTGAACGCATTCAATTTATTTCATATTCAGATGGAAAAATAAATTTATAATATTGTTATAGGTATGTAGGTTTCGTCCACTCATCAAATGCGGTGTCGTAACGTCGAAGAGCCTGCAATTATATAAGATGATAATTATATATATAATTATATGTATATGTATAATAGTGTTACAATTTATGATAGCGTTCTCACACATTTTAAGTAGACGTATTTTAATGACTTGCTAATTCTTGCTTACATAATAAATTTGAGTTTGCCGTGAGTAATCCAGTTACGTACCAAGTTTATTAAGAATGATGTTAAGAATTCATGATAAAGCCGTTAAAACTTTATTTCAAATAAACTTTAATATTCAACCTTGACCTAAAAGGGCTTTAAGATTGTGTGTCAGGTCGTATAGCATGGTCATCCCCGATTTTCTGTCTCAAATTGATTGCACAAAACGAGTGAGAAAATTCGAGGATTTTAAGGATTATCGATTTGTAATTTTGGCCACTCAATTGCAATTAAAGCGTAAATCTTACAGGCAAGCAGCCTAGTAAAATGGGAAAAATTCTGTTTTCTCTTTGTTGAAATATACAAAATCGTAATTCACATCAGTTCCTCTCCATCGAGAAGCGTTCCAATATTAAACGTAGGTCGAATCAGGGTTCGCTATTGCGTCGGCAATAGCCACTTGACCTAGTGGATGGGTAGTGGGTAGGTGGGCGATAGCGTGCAGTTCCAAATACTCTATAAAATTCTACCTTGAATATTCTTGGAATTGCTAAATTGCCACATTAATATTTTGATTAATCAAGCAACTAATTTGCAGTTAATAAAGCATTAAAACACATCACATATTTACCCTTATAATAGGTTTACATTTGTAGTTTTATATCCATTATATACAGCAGTTACTAGTTACAGTCTGTAACTTACAGACTACAGAGAGTGGAGAACAAGTCTATACTATTGCCAATATAAATACATATAAAAGCTGTGGTTTGTAGAACAACAGATTTCTATGCTTTGCGTAATAAATAACGCTATTTATGTGTTGCCGACTATTGCCCAGTGGGTAGCAATTTTTGTAAGTGGGCAATATTGCCCACTACCCATAGGGTAGTGGATAATGGGCAGGACGAACCTTTGTCGAAATACACAAGAGCGAAGAGCATAAGACTTTTACCTTCGAACGAGCAAGTGTGTCTGGGTACCTATAACATAATATGTTATAGGTATTTACCATATTATGGTAAACAACAACAAAAATTCAATTCAACCATCACAGAAATGTATAATGTATGTTTCACGTGTGTGTACTCTAGATGTTTCCTTGGCTCAAGTACCAAATTGTAGAAATCTTCATTGCTACCCCTATACACACCACCACGTGCAAATGAACACATGCTGAATCTACTGCAGCAGCCACAGAGACAGAGATAGGTAACACGAAGCTGATTTAATTTCGACCAAGCCAACCATCTTACTCGAACGGGGAGAGAGCCCCAACATTCAACACTGTTTATATGCCTGCCTAAAACACGTCTACACAATTGAAGAGGACTCGAAATCCAGACTAGGGAAAAGAGAAAAAGATGTAATGAAATGTACCTCAATGGATTACATTGTTCATATTGTGTTCTGTTCACGTGTGTGTGCACCCGTAGTACTGTAGTAAGGGAAGTATGTGTGTGTGATGCAAATTTGACTTTATATACCTGCTGGATGAATTAAATGGATGAAAATAGTTCAACTGTATGCTCAGCAGCGGGAAAAGGTATACTTTGCTGTGTAGTACGTTGTAGTGCACAAATGGTAAGCAATCAAATCATACGTAATATTATTGTGAATTGAATTGAAAGTGAAATGCATTGGAACGCAGTACACAAAGAATGAGTATAATATATAGAGAGAGCAGCAGATTATTATTACCAGAGCTAGGATAAGCAAGCAAAAGCGTGTTTTATACGCTTCTTCCGTCACCCCCCAAACTTTGTATTAATATGTTTCACAATCTTTCGAGCTTAAATTTTCAATCTTATAGTGCATATTTTTTGCATGTTTTCTGTTTTTACATAGTGCATAAATATGCATTTATTTATAGTGCCTATTTTAGATTTTTTGCATTTTTTACGAATTTTCACCCAAAATCGATTACAAAATCTGTATTAATGCAATTGTTTTTAGTTCATAATGTAATTTAAATTCACTCTATGCCTTAACAAACGGTCAAAACGGTTATTCAGCTGAACAAAATTTTAGAGGGTAAAGAAGTATGGAGCTAATTTGACCCCATCTCAAGTGTCATTACGTTTAAATACGTTGCACGTTGTAAGTACGGTCGATGTAGAACGTAGTTTCAGTATTCAAAAGTAAGTGATCACTGATCAGTGATAGACATCGGAGTATGACTACTGAACACTTGGAATGGACAATTGTATCCAATTTAGAATTGAGTAGTGAATGATTCTGCATTGATACTTAAAATATTCCCACTTTATAAAGCAAAATTGATTAAATTGTAAAATTATCATAACAAAATGCTATTTTTGCCTTCTAATTCGATAATTATTAGTGCTTATTTAAGTGCATATTTCAGCATTTATTAGAGCATATTTCCATGCATATTTCACGATTTTGGGTGCATGCATATCCTAGCTCTGATTATTACGCACTCTGTGTAAATTAGGTGGGATAGTACGGGACGATTGAATGCAGTAGAGTAGAGCCCAGCGATCGTTCACTTATTATTATTACATTGCATTATTCTATAATGCAATGGTTTGTCTGTGTATCTGACTCGTAGTCGTTCTGAGCGAGCAACTGACTCCCGTATCTTGTATTCACCTTGCCCTTTCCATTTACTGTACATGTCTATACTACATATGTATACATGACTTTTGTACTGTACTTACTCAATTTCTCTAATAGCTCACGAATTCTCAAATTATACCAGAGGCAGGTAATACATTGTAAAAACTGGAGCCCCAAAGGTAACCATAAAGAATTCCAGTAGAGCTGTGCTGCTCCTTCATTATATTCAAAGGATATAGTACGTAAATACATTGTACAAGCTCTTGGTCTGCTTTTTTCGTAAATACCCAATTCTTGTGTCCGTACAGCCGATATTTTTTTCTCGTGTTTTTGCCTAACTGTATTTGTATTGACGTGAGTACCGTGACATTTGCACCTGGTAGCTAATGTCACCGAGTGGCTTACTCTCTGGATCAGCAGATCGGGTTTGATTGTTTGTTTTTGTCCAAATCGTCCCATGTACCGAAAGGGCTTGCAATGTCCCCGAACCTGCTGCCGACTTGTGTAACTAATATTACATGCCGAACCATCCACGGCTACCTTCTTCTACATATAATCCGTATTATACATTATACAGTTACTAGCTGGTTGCGGGCCGCTCCGCGGCCTTTTACCCGTCGCGCACACAGGGCAGCTTCCTCATTACACTTTTTATGTGAACCGATTTTTACATACTTCAGCTCTAGCGTTGTGCGGAAGCATTACAGCGTTGCAATAGTTCAGAATGAACATTTTTTCCACTAAAATTAATTTTTATGGTAGGATTTTTATTTAATAAGATATACACCTCCCTCTACTTATTTGCAGCCTATTGGTCAGGTCTTGCTTCTACCCCCCCCCCCCCATTTCGTAACTTATTTGCAGCCTATTGGTCAGGTCTTGCTTCTACCCCCCCCCCCCATTTCGTGATTCGTCAGATTTTCCCACCGCTACATTTTTTCTCTATGTCATTGTCATCCTACAGTAATTTCCATTCTATTGGTACCATAAAATACTTCCATGGGTTCAGGTTTAGATTTTTAATCATTTACTTCTATAGCGTTGGAACCATTGAAAAAATTTGATATTTTTTTGCAACACAATTAATATTTGTTTGACGATATTTTGTGTATGTACATCATTGTAATCGCATAGTTATTTCAAGTCTATTGGTACCATTCACACTTAAATCTGTTCCTACTTACAAATTTTACTTCAAAAAATAAGAATTTTTGACTTTGGAAACATTTTTCAAAACGTGTTTTAAAATTTTACCTGGTTCATCTTGACATGCTTTCCTGCTTCTATTCTCATCCACAAGTCAATTAGAATCGATGCATACCATACACGCTGAAATCTATGCACAATTGTTTTATTACACTTTGAAGGCCATTTTGGGTGACAAAGGACGTTTGATGGTAAAAAAAAATTTTTTGGCTTGGATAACTTGACTTTTGTTTATACGAACCATCCTTGGGTCCATACGAATATTTATGCCAAGTTTTTTGCAAATCGGTTCGGTAGTTTTTGCATGATGTGCTTACACAACCACAAACGAATTCTTATTATTAGATACATTTTATTTACATTGCATTAAAACTTGAATTCCAACGTTATTCCTGATATTTTAGGCAGAAAGTCTGCCTCCAAATTTTTCCTATTTACTCATCACTAAAATGGACACTGGATTGAAGCTTAATAGTTTGTTTGCATATTTATGAGAGACACTTGAATCCGGGCAGAAGATACTACTAGTGGTAGTGTGTGCCATATTATGGCTCATTGAGAGTTCACAATTTGCCTTAATGTGTCCATGAGGTCTCATCGCAGACACATTACGTTCTCCTATTAAGTAGTGGACAAGAATAAAGAGGCATAGGCGACATGCCATAAGACACACAGGCGAATGGTGCAGGGTGCAGGCACACATCCTTTCGATTTCATTTTCATATGAATGTCATGAACTACTTATTCATGCTGACAATGAGCACTCTCTGTACACATTATCACTTTACATATAGTATTTAGTAGTAGTCGGCCCAGGTCCCAAAATTCAAAAGAAACTGCAAGGGTGACTACTCACTGAATGCCTTTACTTACATAAATACCTCACTGCCGCTGAACCTGGCTGACAAGTTAGTGGATACACCACTTATATATTATAGGTATGCATAATTTGCCTCACTTTTACTACCTGAGGTAGGGATAGAGTTCATTTCATCCGGAAATCAGCTATGGTGGTGACTGTGAGTTCACTTTCCTTTATTTACCATCCCTCCTTTACCTTTACCTAACTTCTTTTCGTTGTTCTAGTAAGTAGGTGCACATTGCATGCTTACGCTTCTACTTATAACAAAACATACACAGACGTGCACGTGTGTCTGTGCCACCTTTTCCCTTTTAAGTGCCATTGTGTTGTCCCACTGTTCCAGCCACATATTTTCATAAAACTTGTATGTACTACAGCTATATGATATAAGCCTCTAAAGAGATATTGAACTATATCATATAGTGGTGTACGGTATATAGACACAGAGGAGGTTCATCTACACTACAATTTGAACGTGCTACGTAAATACACACTACTACATTACATCGTGTGTAAGTGCATAAGTGTTTGGCTATTTGTGAAGTAGCTTCCTGATGTTTAAGTTCCTTGACTTCATATACATATAAGCTCGCTCTCGTCCGCTTTTGCTTTTCATTACCTGCATTAGGTAGAGGAGTGTGTTTCTGTGTGTGCACGGTACGGTGTGTACTATATCCACAGTATTGTAGCGGCGGTCCTGGATCTCATCAGCATTCAACAGACGAGGCAGACGCTATGCGTGTGCCGGGCCAAACACAGGCATTTATTTCAGTTTCATTTGTGTCCTTTCATCTCATTCTCATCCATCTCATGGAATGGCTGTTTATACAGCAAACTAGACACATGCATTGCACCCAACTTGCTCAGCTCTGAAGTGTCTACAGAGATAGAGGGGTACAGCGACCTGCACGTCGTGCCTACCTTCGCATTGGAATGATGCTGATCTCGCTCTCTGTGTAAAGTTCGCTCATTCTGCTCGACTCGCCTCCATTCAGATGCCATTGTCTGTCTATTTATAAGTATGTTCCTGTACGTATGTAGATAGAAAATAGGTAAGCACATGGTTTATCTGCCCTGTTACATATTGTAGGGATGTAGATATACATTCGTAGGGATATATTAGCTATTCCATCATTACATTACTAAATACATTAGTGTGATTCATGATTCATATCGTATCTGTGCGTACCTTGAGCTGGAACGGCAGGAGAGCTCTATTATTTTATCATGCGCCTTTTCCGTACAAGTTGTTCCAGTTTAATTTAGACAAACTCTCTCGCCCAGCTACCAATGCTCTATGTCCGACAAGGAATAATAGAACAGTTTAGGAATAATAATAGAAATAATAAAGAGAAGGATTGCTACTGTGCTCTGTTGCTGCACTTAGTTACCCCGCTGCAGCAGCAGAAAACACATTAATATATTGTTAGTAATTCAGCAGCATTGAATCATATATAGAAATCTATCTGTGATTACAGAGTAGATACTATATACAGATATTTATATATATATATCTGTAATCTCTTGATGCTTGTCCAGTCAACTCCGTTCCCATCACACCCATCACACAATTTAACGTAGGCAGACGAAGCACAGCAGTCCTCCTCCTCCCACAACTTGTAGAAATAATAGAAATGTTGTCTGTAAACGGGAGGTGAGCTGTGCTAAGAGTAAACTTTGTGCACACATAGTACATAGAGAGTAAGAGGGAAGAGAGGATTGACTCCTTTGCACTGGAGTTTGACTAGAGTGCAGTAGGCTTGACTTGAGGCCATGATTAAAATTCCTTAATGCATCCGTCACACCTTGAATCCATTCCATTCATTATATTTACACATTTCTAATGACTCCATTCAATCCCAGTAATGGGTGCTATTGTGTACATTCCGAATGAAAACTTTTCTTTATCTCAGCCATTAATCGAGTTACTCTCTACTCTATGTTTTCACTGCTGCTCCCGACTTTCTCTGCTGTGCTGCTCACACACTCGCCCTACTAGTAAATATATAGATAGAAGCTGTACTGTGAACTTGCACTCACATTTGCCTATCTCTTTCTAGTACGCTATATTTTGTAATATCATAGTATATACTAAATGGTACAACTAATAATTCTGGAATGACTCTGTCCACTTGCTTTACTTTTCAGTTGTCGCCAAACTTTATACCGAACTATGCATCTATTTGTTAGAGAGAGCATTATGCCATCGTTTTCGATATCCCCCTTGTTTTATCATTCAGAATAGCGAATTTCCTTCTATCCAACTACAATTTGGATGATATTTCATTTTTATGGGATGAAGGAACGTTTGCATTGTTGAACTAGTACATTGGTATTTCGGACGATGCTTTTTCCTGTGTCTTGCAGCCTACTACTCTTTACTGTGGGACTAAAACATCATATCTTGTTAATTACAATAATGCGAAATCTACAGGATCAACATAGGTAACTAAAAATCAACATCCGAACAATTAAATAAAAGTTGAAATTCCTACTTTTCCATCTTGGAAAATGGCATCACTTTGATGAATTGTGATTGTGTGCAATACGTAAAGCCCAATAAAGTTAATAGTTCTAATTGAACATAAAACACTATCGTCATCTACAACTAGCTTATTATTCGTGCTGGACTTTTCATCACGTAAATAGATATTAAATCCAGGAGTTAATGTTTGTAGTGAACAATTTGAACATGTATTATGGAAATAGTGGTAAGCACACTGGCAGGTGGATTGGAGAGTACGATTTTCCCGACGACGGGAAAATTCGAAGAAGTAATTCAGAGCACTTACATGCAGAGCGTAAACGCTTATTGGGAAATTATTACTGGTGTTGGCTGCCGCAATTTATTAGGTATTGGTGCAATCCAGCTGCAATCGAACTCTGAAATCGATACTGATTGTGAGTGAATGCTCTAATTTCGAAGAAAATGCTAATTTAGGATGCCATTATCTAAATGGTCTTCAAGGCAGCCAGACGATGCGTGCCTCAGTTGTTAGTTCCCATCTACTAGTAGTAAAAGTAATGATCTATATGCATGTACTCCAAACAATTTAGCATATGAATCACATTAATTTGCTTCACCCACCACAAACAAATGCAATTCACTTGCACAACGTGCAACAAACACTCACCGAGGGAAAGGCACGGAAAGTAGAATAATTTTTTCGTACATACACACACGGGATGATAGTAATACATACAAAAAGGGATATGCGCCAAAGCCAAACCGAACTCGATTTGACTCGTGTATCTAATTTATTAGTATCATACCAAAATATGCTTCTACGCTTATATACTAGGTATAGGTGTGCATTATAGATGAAATGCTTCTATATTAAAGTACCTATAAGACTACACATGACTGTAAATACAGTGAGAGCACTGTGAATGGAGAAGAATAGATAGAGAGAACGTAAGTGTACCGTTGTTTGAAGTGTATGTTGCTGTATGTGACACGGAGGACTGCATTGTGCAACAACAGCAAAAGTCAGATTTCGAAGCACGATAGAGCATTCATGCAAGAACCAGAGCTGAGGGATAAATGACGCTTAGATTTCAATTAAACACTACATATGGACATGACAGCGTGTTCATAACAGAGAGACGGAGAGAGGCAATGCATTAGGCCTACACTGAAAATAAATATGTTTCCCCTCTCTCATGCAATAAATACGTGTACCTACAATGGATAATAGTAAATTTAGATATTAGTTGCATGTATCAGGACATCCTCATTCAACGAGCACTCACACCACTACCTCACACAGGTCACTTATTACTACATACACACGGATATATACTTCCTAGTATACTTGTATGTATCTCCTGTTGTGGAAATGCAACATGCTGCTACTGCTCTTACTCTTACTTTCCTTCTCTCTGTATATATAGAAATATTGTTCCTACATCCTATATACTAGATTCACGTACAAAACGACGCAACAGCCTGCACTGAAGTGAAGAGCCAATTCCTTTCTGCATTTGAGCAAAAGGCTTTTTTCTAATAAAGATGAATCGTGTGTCCTGTGTAACATGTAACACACAACAGAAAACTAGTTTGATACACACAAAATTTCAAACTAGAAATGATGTTAGTTTTTGTCGAGAATGACGAACAGGAGTTTGTTCTGATGAGTTCGGAAAAGACTGAATGAAACATGAGATTTAAGTATAAAATTACACTGGCTGAAATAACCATATGGTATAGGTTGTAATCTATGTGTGTGAATCAAGGCACGTGCCTTGGTCTGCTGCTAAGGGCCCTTAGGACAGTACGTACTATGCATTCAACCGAATTGTAAATCCAATCCACGGAGCCGTTTTGCCCCGTTCTCGCACAACGTATCAGTGTCAGGTGCTTCATCGTCATCATTTTTACATACATGATGACATTATAGCACTGTGCACTGTGTTTGGAGTGCTAGATAGCCTTAAGGCACACTCTCAAGTACATATTGTGCGTTTGTCGTGCCCTCTTTAATTTCTTTTCGTCGCATCAAGTCATGTTCCAGTCAAAAGAGTCACTTTTTCATTTATTTCACTTTAATCAACATATTCTCTGCACTTTATTACTTCTGCACCGATGCTGCTTCGTATTTGTCTACTCTCACATTCTATTTAGTAATTTATTTTTTTAATAAAAGGTACTTGAAGGGTTAAGTAATACTCATGTGAGTTGTAGTTTTGTGTTCGTGACTCGTTCGCCAGACATACAGCTAATGTCTGTGTATAGGCTATTGATATGTCTAGCTTTTTTGTCTGGACAAGTTTTATGCATTTCCAGCAGCGCATTCAATCGATTCTTTCACATTGTTGAGCCGAGAAATGGACTTTAGACCAATATTATTAATTAAAGAAGCACACAGAAAGCCGTACGTATGAACGTATGTTAGAACTGTGTAAGTTTTATCTGTTGTCAGCATTTCATTATTGACACACTACAAGAAGTGATAGGATGACGCTTTTGTTATCTGAAATTTCCAAGACCTTGTCCGTCTTATTATTACAAAGTCATTTGCACACGCAATTTTATTTGCACTTTTCTTTCTTACGATCAGATAAAAAAGAATGATAATTTACATTTGAAGTGCAACGAGGAAAAAAATTCCTTCTCGTGTTTTGCACACTGACATTTCAATTTACATGCTGCTGCAATTATTGCAAGAAACAAATTCACGAATATTTAACAAGATGGTTTTATTAGATAAGAAATGAAAAATGCGAACATTTACACCACACAATCTAAAGTTCCATTTATTTTCGACTCGACTAAAAGCTGTGAGTGTGTTGAGGAGTGGACTGAATGATATTTAGACTGGTGAACACTTAATAAATCAAAAAATGAATTTGAATAATTAATACGTGTTCAATGACTGATGTGTTAACAAAATTTAGCTACGTGTTCATGTTCAATGAAGCAAAGAAAGGGTTGAGCTGAGAACTCGTGAACGTTTCACCTGCTCACCAGGAGTCTTTGCTATGGCTTTGTGTCATTTCTAAATAGTAATCGTACCTAGGTACTGCTACCTATGTAGTGCATGGTGGCTAATGTCAAACACAGGACAATGCAATGAAAGCAGAAACATTCACTCGCATTTTTCTCATTCTCTTGTGCCAACAAAAAATGATACTCCTTAAACAGAGTACGTAATACTAGTGGTAGGGACTTTCTGTCTTTTATTTCCTGTCATGCACTCTTGCATTTTTAACTAGAGGGATTTCCTGAAAATTTGTTTCATACTAGTTGTACCCAGGGTTTGAAAAGGGTATGTCCACTTTTTCCCAACGGGTAAACGGTGAAAGATGTACATAATAAAAAGCGGAAAAATTTTGGAATTCTGATTTTTTCCCACTGGGAAAAATAGAAAATAAAAATCGAGAAAATTGAAAATTTCTCTGCGAATTCCTCTTTCCCAATTCATTGGAATGGTAACATTTGAAACCCTGTTTGTACTCACCCCAAGAGTCCAGCATAAAACTTCGCTCTGTCATACAAATGCATAAGGCCTTTATCCTGTCAGCTTGTTGTGAGTCTACATTCGATTTCGTGTTCCAGTCAATTGGAATTTGTTATAGAGTAATCTGGTCTAGGTGAACTACCGTGTATTTTTCTTGTCAAAGCCATTTCACAATACAGAAAGCTATTTAATTTCTTGTTATTTTATTTCGATTTGATAATATGTAGCTATCCGCGTGATATGTAATCGAACTCTCAATTGCAGTTCAAGTGAGCCATTTGCGGTGGGGAGGAATATTTAGTGTAAACAATTTGTGCTCGTTGTTCTTTTATCGTGTGTACACTTTTACATAATCAGGTCAAAATTACATAGAGGGAAATGGGGACAGCAGACTCGATAGCTTATTGAAAGTTTCCTGTAAATAATTAAAAAGCACAGGTACTCTCAGGTAAAAAGTACATTGATACAGAGAAGCACTTTTAATATGCTACTTAAATTGTGTGTCCTGTCACTCTCTGAATTCAATATGAAGAACACATGTTCGCATTAATCATGATTGCGCGTCTGGTGCGGGGTAAGCAGGAATATGTAGTAAGTCTTTGTCGTCGTTGATGAGCCCATAGTAAAGCGGATATTGAATGTAATCGAGAATAATTACATAAATATTATCTATACATTAATAGTATGCAGATGGACAGCAGCAAAGAATTTCTTATGTAGACAGCTAAAGTATAGAATGTACCTGCTCAGAACATTGTGTAGCGACAGTACCGAGTAAGGTCTCTGTTTACTTTTATTATTACAGGAAAGTCTTTAAGTAGATCCCGTTGTAAGATAAGTTTTTTGAAGCATCAGAAGAGTCGTTCTGCTAACTGTTATGGTGTTGTACTGCATTATGTTTAAGAAAGGGCAAGGTCAAGGGATATCCCCCCTCTGTTTGAATAAGTGTGCTACTCATGAAGGTATTTCCTATTTACCTTAAGGCGCTGGATACACTCACACGTTCACTTTCTTTAGAACACTACCCACCCACTAGCCTCCTTTGTAGGCTTAGCGGTAAATCTGTTTGTAAATAGTAAATATACAAAGAACCTGCTGTCTTCTGCCCTTTCTTCTTCTTCAAGCAGTAAAATTTAACACATCTATTTCTGTACTCTTGCTGATAAATAAATTAGGCATCTTTCAAGTACTTCCAGCAGAGAGTCAATTTTTCAGTGAGACCAGAATCTCCCTTTATCGTTACACTTTCACAGTGTGTAAATCCTTAAGTGGCACATTATAAATAGCAATCTCTCTATCTTCCTATATTTGTTTGGGTGTTAATTTTCACAGATTTACCATGTAACACTAAAGAGCACTATGAGTAGGTAGTACCTGTGGGTTTAAACGTGCCATCATTAGACTCTCTCTCTGCTACTTACTTATACTGCTCTACTAGCGAGCATGTGCCCCACAGCCCTTTTCCCTTTTAACCCGAATGCCGTAATCTGAAAAGCTACTCTGTTACTCTGAGGAATTTACTAGCAGCTTCATCTGCGTGCTCTTGTCAAATGCTGGAACTAAGTCCATAAGTATATACTAGCACGCTGTACATGAAATAGCGGTGGAATACTAGAAAGCATTTTCATTTTGTTGCTCTCTGAGTGCTGCTGCTGCTGCCTTTGCATAATCGACCTTATGAAGTTCTCATGTCGATTTTAGATTAGCACAGCAACTCGACTAGAAAATAGCAGCTCTCAGCTCATCTCTCTCTCTCTCTCTCTGTGCAACTCTAACTCTGTGTTTTGTCTACCGTCCACGGAGATAGGCACCACCAAAGCCCTCGAATCTTCTTCAACCAGCACATAGACTTACCTACTTATATAGTGGCAATCCAAGATATTTGCATAAATACAGATAGCGAGAGAGCGGGCGAGCGAGAGCTTCTAGTTTAGAAGGTGGCTATAGAAAGCGGCAACGGGATGAGAACCTAAGGAATATTTAATGGTTAATGTTTCCAGCAGCAGTCAGCCAATAACATTACAGAATGTTGCAGTTTATATATGCAAATGTGTATTCAAATTTAGGATCACTGTTGCTTTCACTGCGCCCAGCGTTATGTTCATTCTCCTGGCGCAATTGATGCTGATGTTACTACTGTTGCTTCATGGCAATTTTATATACCATCATGTACATACTTTACTGTACAGATAGTACCTTAACTATCAACTCTCTTGTGTATACGTTTAGTAACAGAGAGAGAGTGAGAGAGAGGTGAGATCGTATTTCTCCAGGCTCTATCTATACAATATTATGTGGTGGTAGTATATTAAGTATACGTATATGGGACAACATGTGTGTGTGTGTGCTCTATATTCTCTCATTTAGTAGCAAAGAGGTGGTGTGTATATAAATTCTGCTATGGGTTATATAATACAGGAATGATGATGACAAAGACTGTTTTCAGCTGGCTACATCCAACACACACTGACAATGGTGTGTGCCCAATATTGAATTCATTGTGAAAATGAATGAGAATTTCATTTCATATAAAGAACATAGTATTGGTGTTTGTGGAGCAGCAACTCGCTGAACAATAATAAAGCACTTTGGCTACTGTTGCTTCAGTGAAATAAATCCACACACACATTTACGAACGCAAACGTACTTGAATCCGACTCAACAGCAGCAGATCTGTATTTGTTTCAACTCAAAACCCAACTAGATAAACATCTGCCTGAATTATTGTTTACAAAAGGAAACTTGTGCTGCGCTCCTCTCTCTCTCTCTGTCTCCCTGTGTCTCTATGTTCCTCTGTCTACCTATTTACTACATCGGAAGGAAAATTTTTGAAATTGCTTTAATGGCATGTTGCATTTGCACATTCACAATTTATGTAACTCTCTCTCTCTCTCTCTCTATCTCTGTATAGTACTACAATATGTACAGTGTGTAAATAAACTTTAATTAACCAAATGAAAGGAAAGCACGAGGTGTGTAGAGTCCTGTCCTCTGTAGAAGTTTGGATTTATGATGAATATTCTATGGCGAGGACGACGACGGCTGAAATAGCACGTGAATTCTAAATGACATTATGAATTGATTACAAGTCGTTTGTTGTGCACGCTTTGATTCATTCATCTGTAATTATCGATGATTATAAACCGTGTGTAGCTATGCAGGCAGTCAGCCACACTACATACAGTTTTCTGTACTTCTTCAAGAAGAAAGTTTCTTTTCGCAGAGGAGAGCAGAGGGCCTTTTTACTTACTTACTCACTCATTGTTAGATCAACAAGGCGTGAAACGTCCCAATAAAACACTTTTTAATTAAAGACTATTATTATTAATCCTTTGTGAATGATGGATATATTGTAGGAGGATGTAGTGTTATAAAGGGTTATATAGTACAGTAAATAGTATTTTGGAGATGGAGGTTTGCACGACGATTTCATTTCCTTGTGCATTCAAGTGTGCAGCAGTATGAGAAATATGGAAATTCACTTGTTGGGGAGAAATAAGCTGACAGAGCTGGAAATGAAACACATGCTCTCTCTCTCTCTCTAACTCTCTTGTTCTTTCTCTCATTGTCAGTCAGTCAATATCGTAGTTGGCCGTGAAGTGACTAGCAGTCCGAGTTGAAAGGCTACCAAGCTTTCATGCAGCAGTAGAGTTGCATGCGATGTCGAATATGTGCTGCAATGCAAAAAACAGAAATTCCCAGGATTTTCCCCACTTGACTGTGTCGTGTCAATAAGATGCCCTCTCTCTCTCTCTCTCTCTCTCCGCTCCCTTTTTATGTGCAATGTCTATACAGCAGTGCCATATGACGAACGGGAAAATGATGGCACAGCACAATATCCACCACCACCACTCACCAAATCATCATACTTTATTGTGTAATAGTGTCAAATTTGAATAGCTAATACCCTACCCTCCCAATGATGTACTATGTTATGATGGTCTTCTCTCTCTCTCGCTCCCTTTTCTCCTTTCCTAGCACAAAATCCTCTTCAAGTGCATCGCATCACTACGATCTACTTTTTTACTCGTCCACTCCTTCCCACCACCATTCATAAATACAGATAAGCATGTTATTAAGTTCGTGTGCAAGCAAATGCTATAAGCAGATAGAGGTGTGCGATGTGATGGCATGAGCGGTGCGTTCTCACAGGCCTTTTGATGTGATGTGTTCTGATACGATATGACGTGATGGAATTGTGCTCTGGATTGCAATACTATTAGGTAATGTTATGTGAGAGAGAAAGACGACATTTTAATATCACCATGTCGAATGTCATGACATATGAACTTCCTTTTTCACAAACAATCACTATTTTGTGGTTTAATCAAATATTGCTCCATGTTATTTATTATTATACAAAGATACTAGACAGTAATAGTGTATACAGAATACAGACACATAGTATTATATAATATAGTGTGAGGGTTTGTGTATTACGTGAGCATTTCTCTTTTGTGCAACAGCAACAATTGTGTGGCAGATGGTTGTTCAACTTGTACAATACTGCCACTTATAATATGCTTGCTGCTGCTGTTGCTACTACTGCGGAAGCAAAGAAAGGACGTAATCCTTTGCAATAATTTGAACTACTCAATCGAAAAGCATTGACACAGCACTGTTACACTTATCTCTATTGAGCACGCAACAATATCTCGCTGTTGCTGCTCTATTCTGTGCTGTTGATATTTCTATCTCACAATTGTTTCCCACGATCTCTTTCTCGTTAATTAATACTTATTATTCTAATTTTACGAGCATTAATTTCAGCAAAGAGTTTTTATTATTACTATTTTACTGTGGTGCATACTTCAGCGTCCACCATTAAATTTATATTTCAGACTTAAAATTAAATTTTTAGTTTTATTAGGTGTTCTAAGTCTAAGCATACAGTACTAGTTATTAGTAGTTATATGCAGGTGGTCACATCGGTTTACGTCAACTTTCTCTCAGCGGCATGATATATATACATATTTTTACACCAAATTTTCACAGAAATATTGCTACTAGATTCGTATAAGAGAATTAGTATAACAACAAATTTTTGGGACCCCGGGTGACCTGGTCACGAAGATAATGTCGCCAAGTTTCATATCATTCGATTCGTCTCATGAAGAGGGTAAGATTGATAAATACATCATGCCGCTCAAAGAAGGTTGACGTAATGGACAAAATTATCGATATGGCCACATACCACATAGTGGAGCACCTTTTGGGATTTCAATGCTTATCAATCAGGATAGATTTAGAGTTATCATTTGTAGTACATAGGAATGCTCATCCTCGCATTTACAATAGCAGAACCGCTCAAGCATTCCTGTTTCGATTGTTTGCAATTTCAACGTTGTAATCGAGTTTGTAGTATTTCTTCTATGCATTTCTTTCCGGCATCCCATTACGTTAATTCTAACAACGAACAAAATTCATACAACATACAGGTTCATATAGAAAAATACAACTGTTCCAAGTTTTATTACTGTAGTTTTTAGAGTGCATCACATGCTGTAATACATTATTACAACCTACTTTGTCTCGAATGCTTTTAGAAATGTGCCAGGAATTAATGTTCTGGTTAGGAAACCTTGAAATGCAGATAGAAATTAAAAGGACGACCTAGATAAACGTTACGCACGTAGAACTCTGCTGCTGCAGCATTAGGAATTAGGAATACTTACGAGTTTTACAAGATGAAAGGACGTAACCCACATACTATCTCTTATTTCTCATTCTTTACTCTTTTCGTTGTTGGTGGGGATGCACGCACGCATCGCATCAACTTACATTAGCAACACAGGCACCACAGCACAGTAGAAGATATAGAGAAGACTTAACAATAAAAGGAATGTGAATGCGTATGCAATGGTGCACAGCATTTTTCTCTACTTCCTATATTGGTTACATTCAAGTTAAGTAGGTAGTTCTGTACCGTACCGTAAAGTAAGCGTGTAAGCTATAGGTAAAAGCTGTGCAGGTGTTTTGCAACCGAATCCTTTCCGCTTTTTATTTTCATTCTTCCGTCTGGAAACAGGAACAGATGTTAAGCTTTAAACTGCACAGCACCGAAAGCTTAAAGTTTGCTTACTTCATTTCACTGTGTGTCTCTTGTGCTCTCCGACCAAGTCTGAGCATTCAGATAATGCTTGCCCATGAAATGCTGTCAGTCTAATATCCGTCCTGTCCTGCCTTGGTATGCAATATAATATACATTAGATTAAATTCATCCTTTCATTTTCATTATTATGAATAACTGTACACATACATTATTTGCATTTACTTTACTGCTTGCTCCATATATTATGAAGGTATATTTAAATAGTGTGTACTTCAGTGTAATGGTTGTTGTGTGCATGTACTTATCCGGGCAGCATTTATTAAGGACTGGACCAAAGTTCAGCAGTTCAACTTGAATGAAATAAAAGGAAACGATAGGATAGCACATCAACGTGCAAGCAGAGATCATAATGGAAAACGAAAGGGATTCTTTTATTTATTATACTTTATATTGTAAATACTAATACTGCTGCTCATACTAATAAGCATGTATGTATATGTATGATATTATTATTATAGCAGCTGGCTAACACGGAAAAGGAAGGCCAATATCACTACTGGACAGGATAGAAGGGGGACTGAACTTGGCTACTCAGGACAGGACACTGTTGCTGCACCTTGTGCCTTATGTTTGTGTTGTGTGCAAAAAAAAGTCGAGCTGTACCTTTCATGTATAATTTCCTAAATGATTTTCTTTGCCCTTTACTCCGGTGCAGTGGTTGTGGTGGTGGGTATAATGCGGTATCTGTTGATGATATGGCGTGTCGCGACATGTCATACACACAATATTCCACATACCAATGCATCGTGCATAGACAAAACATAAAACAGAATAACTACTTATACTTATACGAGTAAAGAGAACAAAGCAGCCGGAGGAGCATGTGCAACTTTGTAAATGTTGAACTGTGTGTCGTCCTCAGGTCGTGTGACCCTTTTTGTCACACATTTACTATGACCGCTCTTTTGTATTTCATCTGTTTTCATGAATTCTTCTTTGGCTGCTTCCGCGTATTAAATTCCATATTTTAAAATCCTCTTTGCGACATCGTACACAAGTTACTCTAATTTTCCGTATCCCTTCCTTATGCGTTATGAGTACTTTCCTTTTCTATGTGAAATCTTGTTGTTTGTGGAGGACTGTGTTGAATGTAAGGCAAAGTGCCTTCATTTATTTTACGCACAAAGACCTTAAGTACCTCCAGAAACCTTACGCTTAAATGTTTGAAGAGAGGCTGCCAGGGGTCAGGCCACCGTACATATTGACAGCAGAGCACACGACCATTTCTTTCATAAGAGACCCCAAGTATTTATATAATTCAGAAAAAGTGTGCAAGCTACTTGAATCCTTTGGTCCCTTATTCTTCTTCTTGAGCACTTTTCATTGTTAGCTGCACAAGTTGTTTGTGTCACTACTCTATTCTACATGTCAATATGGTTCGCTGCTCTGCATGCTTCAGTAGTCTCGAAAGGGTGAACTACCTTTCAGGGTCAATTTTCTTATAATGGTGGCAATAGGGAAGATTAGGAGTCATTTGTACTAATTCAAAGGGTCCACACACTCAAAACTACAAAACAGAATGCAAACAGGGAAGTAAAGTGAGCAAAATATAGTAAGAAGGCCCACCACCGGCATCTTCCCATTTTCATTTGGTTTCCTTTCATTCATTTCCGTACAACCTGACCTGACCTGCCTGACCTTCTGCTGCTCTTTTACAACCAGCATTTATTTATCGATATATTAAATATTTTTACTTTCAGTAGGACCATTCAGTATTTAATGTGTACATTGAAATAAAGCATTATTGGAAAATAGATTCATTGGAAACTTTTGGCATGTATTAAATTCCCTAAAGAATTAATGACAGTGTCTCGGTTGACAAATTCATAGAAAACAAACATTTTTGTAATTAATTTTGCATAGTGCACTCGGAATATTTTTAGCGAGAGCAACATTCCTTTTGTGTACATTTGTTTCTTATCCCTGAATTTGGTGGTGAACATACAAAAAGTCAAGTTCAGTGAAGAGTGATCCCAATTTGTAATGGGACGTGCGAAAAGTAGTCCACAAGAAAGCCCAACAAGTTTCTGTCTACTAGATCGCTTGTGTTGCACATTATTATGACTATGATTGTCATAAAGTAGTCTGATGTAGCTCTTGCTGCCTAAAATAGATTCCCAATGTGATGGTTGTTGCTACACTGCGAGTAGTAGTTGTTGTTGGCTAAATCCATTTTCTGCTTCCTTTCCTCTCGCACAGCAGCAGCAGCCAGCAATCCGAATCGCAACCGGTACGATATTGGATAATAAAATAATAACAAGCCTCGACCAGACAAAAATTTCATGAAAAAAATGAACTTAGGGGGGAAAGAGAAGCAAACTCCATCAATTCTATAGGCAACAAATATTACGTAGATGTATAAGATGTAGTATTTTCCTAATAGGTCTTTCCAGAGAATAGATTGATCTTCTCCCGTCTGTTTCACTCGAATCTTATTCTGTTCCTTTTGGCCACTGGGAAACTGTAAGTAAGCGGGATAAAGGGGGAAGTTGATGTGAACTGCCACGGTAGAGACAGGTCAGTTATTACTATTACTATTTCTAACAATTACAAGATACATTTATTTTCTATATTTACCTACAATCTGTTATATCTGTTTTAGTCATCTCTGTTTAATAAGATAACGCATGTAGGGTTTAAAATTTTCCCAAATCAATTCAATTTCCCATTTTCGAATTTTTTACCTGCGATTTCCCATTTTCCCAGTGGGAAAAAGTGGGAATTCCAATTTTAGATGTTCCCACTTTGAACCGTGCACCTTTGTAGTATACATTGGCATTAACAGTGTTAGTAGTAGCAGTGCTGGAATAATAGGCCTGGACTGAGACTGTGAATTGGATGCCCGTAGTATTCTTTTAGCCACTCACTCACTCACTGACTCACTACTATGAACTATTATTACATCTTACAATGAAAAAATCGTGTTCACATAAAAAGAAAGCAAGTTCGTAGTTTTGGGTAGCACCTTGAGAAAATGGATGGTGGGTCCAACCTGTAGACCAATTTATTACATGGCACGCTCCTTTGTTGTATGATGGATTGTGATTCAGACTGGACTCCACTGCTGCTCGCCCCTATACGCACACTTGATACAATTCATATACTTAAATAGTAAAGGGCATAAGCAGCAGTGGCAGCAGTAGTAGTACATAGTACGATTGTATTACGTTCTTCTAATAGGAACACAGAGCTCACAGAACTCGTATATATATATAATAATGCACGGGGTAATGGTACACAAAGAGAGAGGATTGAGATTCTTTATTATCGCATGTTAGGCCGTTAAGGCGCTCTCGAGTCGAACCCCAGGGGGCTGTAATTTGTAATCATGATGATGATGATGACCGTATGAGCTGAGAAGGAGAAAATTTACTCGACTCCACTATTCCTATGGATTTTTCATGGTGAGAGAAATTGGTGGTGCTGTGTGGCTGGAGAGTGAGTCGCAGTCCTCGTATCTCATTCATATACGACTAATAGGACTCTATATATTGCAGCTTGTGTGTGTGTATCAACTGTGTAACTGACTTGACTTCACTCTCCAGTCCATAAAACACTCAAACTGATTCCTTTACTTACTTACGTCCTGTGTCCGGTCACCAAAAATCGAGCCAAAGCAAATCTTCCATTTTTATACAACTATTTGTAAGTACAAGTTGCACGTAAAGAGAAAATGCTGCTGCTGGTTCATGGCTGATAGTGTGCTGCTGTAGTTATTATTAACTTTTATGATTGCACACTGATTTAGAGATGGTAGGGAGTAGTGTTGGTGTTTGCTTTTTTAGCTGGATTTCCATTTTCAGAGGGAAAAAATGTCTCCTGAGAGAAATGTGAGCCTTGTTTAGATTTAATTGTATTGCACATTCATTTCTCTCTCACTATGATGTATCTGTATGTTTGCCTGTAAGTAAGTAATAGTAAAGTGATTTTTATTTTGAACATAAAAGTTATCTGACATAAACTCTCATTTACAATCAGCAGCTCTCCGTTCACATCAGTTTCTCTAAACATTGTCGTGTGTGCTAGCTAGTATGTAGTCAGTAGTGGTAGCTCACATGAAAAAATACCGTGTTGCTGTTTCCTTTTTTTTGCGATAGAGTGATTTTCGGTGACTTGACTTGACTGGGCTGAAGGTGTGTTTAATAATAAAGTAACACACTTGTTCTCGTCTCGTCTAATCTCTCTCTGAAGGCTCCACCACCACCACCACCACCACCACACCAATTCACCCTAATACAATACAATAGGGGAAATAAAAAAAGGCGAATAATACATAAAAATCTCTTGATTGCACTACTGGCTCTCTCTGTGATAAGTAATGCACTCGAGTGCTAACATGCAAAAATGTTATTTTTCTCGTTAATGCACAAAGAAACTTTTGTAGTAGTCTTTTTTGGTGAGACAGGACACAGGCTGCTGCCACTGTATATTGTACAAATGCTTTCAGGATATTTCATTTTATTTTCCCCGTTTCCCAAACAAGTGGAACTTAAGTGAATTCAACAAAAAAGACTCAAATGGGCTTTTTGCGTTGCGACGAGAATATAACTCCCCAGCAAATATTCTCTCGATGCACACAGCACGTATACATAGTCGACACTTGGCATGCACCTATAGTGCATGCCACTATAGTAGATAATACATGTGAACGACAATTGTGTACACGGTAACTAATTGTTATGGCGTTTGCTGTCCAAGGCTGTATCCACGTCACCAGCACCGTTTTAACGTTATAGCCCATCTACTAAAATATGCACACATGTGATATATGTAATGTTACAGTACGTACTTTCTTCAGATTAAATATTTCCAACATGACTGTAAAAACAGTCATGTTGAAAAATATTCATTAAAAGTTACGGATTTGCAAACGGTGAGGGTGGATGGAGGATTTCTGCGAATTCGAACCAAATTTTACGAAAGGACCAAGTGGCAAGGTTAAGGCGTGTAAAGGGACGACCGTATCGACCATCCTCTTCCTTGTATATTGGCGTTGTATATAAGCGTTTCACAATAATAATTAATAAATGAAGTGTGTACCTACTGGGTGAAGGCCTAAGATATTTGCAATTATTTAGTAAAATTCCTATTGATTTTCAAATTGAAATTCTGTGGATGGTCTATAAACTTGAATAGATGAAAATGTACTTAATCCTTTTTGTATGGTTAAAATCTACACAACGTATTTATCATTGATGTGTGATCTGCTTAGTGTTATCTGAAATATTTCAGTGTTTCAGAAAATAGTAAGCAAGAAGCCTCTGAATGTGCCACTCCATATTTATGAACGTATTAAAAATCGAGCATCGTGATCGCATGTTAGATAGGGGCAAGGCAAAAACCCATCAAGTGCTTACGTTATGCTAAGGTGAGCTAAAAGTAAGTTGGTTCTGCAAGAGGAAACCATACGATTTCAAAACCCATACAATATAATATAATACACACGCGTATGAATCACACGGTGGTTACTGTTACGTATCTCATGTGCTGCTATAAACTTATGTCTATATGTGATATTTAAGTGCGAGTGCAGGAAAGCTTCCTAAATGGACGAGGACTGTCAGAAAAATCATAAAAAATAATATGCCCACCTCCCACAACAACAATCCTCCCGTAGTAAAGATAGCAGCAGTTGATTCCTCTGATAAATAGAAAATAAATTCAAATTGAATTTCTTAAGTTTAAGATTCTTATCAGATTGTCATCAAATTTTTTACTCCTTTCCCCCATTCCTTGAAAATGGTTAAAATTCTAATAACCAAAACAGCCATTTCAAGTCAAAGTAACTAACACTGAGTCCGAGATTTGTAGCAGCAGAAGTAGAATCGTAAAGTACACTTCTACTAGCACCGTTATTCTCCTATATATTAGCTATAGGTAATTTGTAAGGTATACTTTCCAGATATACGAGTTTATCACTAAAAAGGTCTGCTGCTGCCACTTTCATTATTATCGTCTCATCGGACAAAATGCATTCAATTTTATTCATAGCTTTTTTATTTTTTGTGGACTCGACAAGAGAGAGTGGATAAGTGTACAACTCCGTCTCAGGTAACATTCTAACGAGAAATTATAGTTTGTGTTGTAGAACAAACTTTTTGTCCCTATCGCCTGCTGCGTCGCACTCTCTCTCTCCCTTAATGCAAACAAGCACTACTAACACAAATAAAATCAAACTATTATCTAACACCACAAATATAATAACTCTCAAGCCGCACACATACACAGAATTGTACGATTGAATATAGCAAACACTTCATAATACTATATGTACAAGATATAGTATTTATTCCACCCATGATATGCCATGCCACCCACATAGAAAGTGGTCGGGGAAAGTCGTTGTCGCGAAAACATGTAGCAGTATTTGCGGCTAGATTTGCACTGACGATAAAAAGGAAAGGCAAAGCAACCGCTGGTGTGACTTTGGTTGTTGTTGTACTAGTGCCATGTTTTAGATATACTCTAGATACGGTTTACATATGTGTACACAGTGAGTGACTGAGTGAGTGAATGAGCAGCCAGCAACGTGCAATCAAGAGATTCATCTGGCGACACCACAATGCAATATTCATTTGATATCATGGTGCAATGCAATGATCGGGCTTTCTCTCTCTAGTCGGTCACATTTTCTGCTCACACTGAGAACATACCACCACCACCACCGCTATTATATTTATATATATATATGCATGTGTGTTGTTGGACAGATACCGTATTCAGAACACTGCTGTGGTAGGCATATTGCAGTTTTTACTATAAATGGTTTTATAGGATGCAATCCGACTCTCTCTCTCTCTCTCTCTTTGTACTGTGTATGTAGTGTACTGGGTACATAAGTAAATGAAACAAATCATATGATTCTGGTTTGGAGTGGTTTCGTTATGTAGTATAGCACCCTGCGTGATTGCAAAAGGCGATACAGTCATTTATCAAGGCACGGAAGAAAAAAAACGCGATCCGGCCCAATTCTCCTCTGATTATTTCCAACAAGTCATAATTCAAGAGAATGTCATCCACCGCCGAGAAATTTTCTGGTGGGCTTTTTGCTGCTTTGCTTCTGGTGACTGTGGAGAGAGCTTTTGGCAAGGAAGCAGAATTACATTACTTGCATTACTTACATTATTAAACTACAACAAGAGAAACTAGTAGAGTTTTCTCTCTCTCTTTCTCTCATTTCATAATGCAACCATCAGCAATTTTCTCGATTGTATTTTCTATTGCATTGCCTTTCTGTGCATGAAAAGGGAAATATGCTGTTGTCCCGTGTGTGTCTCTATCTCTGTGTGTACCTACACATACACAAATTGCGCTTAGGCTCCTGCTGCCATGAAATTATGTAGCCGACATTTTTTGACTTGTCAACCAACAACAACTTTCTGCAATCTCTGTGCATGTACTGTGTACTACAATTTTTAAAAGGACATTATTTTCATTTCACTTGACGCCTCGAACTTTTCTCCAGAAATCAATGAAGTATGCTGTGGTACAAGTACATACTGTTACGTAGTAGAATTATTTGCATGCCAACAATGAACAACACCCACCTCTACACCAACAAGCTTCTACAAGGACTTACTGCTAGTAGCCTTGATACATTATTATTTGGCATTGCACCCACTGAGACTGCGAGAGGAAAAAGAGCATTTAAAAAGTTTACTGCTTGACAAAAAATGTAACAAGGCAAACAGAGAGAACAGGAATTTCTGTGGAATTAAATATTAACAGTCTGTGGGGCTATAATGACGCAAGTCAATAATATTTCAGAGTCAGTCGTAAACAGAGAGTCAGAGAGCGGGGCAAAGAGCCGAGAAATGTCTTTAATTTCCAAGCGATTGTTAAAAAGTATTAGGAAAATCATTTGTTTTGTAGCTGCGTTCCTGAGCAAATTGCTTCTGTTTTTATTCTAGTGTTTATTTAGTTTTTCGCCCCATATCGAATTCCCATCAGAAAGAAATTTCTCTCTCACTGCCTACATGCATCACACACAGTATGTTCAATAATTTCGTAATGCCTTTTTTCTCTCATAAAAGTCATAAATCAACTTAGGAGCGAAATAGCATGATTGACTCCAATGAAAAAATCATTAAGGAAAATAAAATGATTTGGGGCGACAATGAACTGAATCGAGTTGGAGAGGAAAACTTGAAAGCCCTGAAATTATGAGACAGAGACCAATGAGATTCGTGCAACTGGAATGCCGTCGTCGTCTCACTCACCAACCAAATTGAAGAAATCCTACGCCGTACCACTAAAAAGAGTTTACTCAAATCACAAATGCATTTATGATTGAATAATAAGCTTTTTGACTGTGCACACGTTGTAGCAATGTGTGTGCTAATACATTGCACCGCGGGGCTATGGTGACTAATACGCTGCACAGTTTCTCTCTCTCTCTCTTCTCTCTCTCGCTATCATCCAATCAGCACTGTTGAATGCTCAGTAAGCCGTAAAAATCATATAGCAATTAAAAATGGTAAAAAACGAGCCATCAGCATCATGCCGTCACAAGTCACTCATTGCTACTGTGGTTGCTGTTACGGCAGAAGCCAGTCCGACCACGCGCGCCACCGCTCACCATTATACAAAATACATGCATTTGATCTTTTAAAGATTAAAAGGCTGCTTCGCATAAAATACGATTATCAGTACGCTTAATCGTACACAGATATAAACAGTAGATATCAGATAGATATATTCATTGTACGTGTTTACTGTAGGCTGCTGGTTTGGTGCTGCTGTGGAGGTATAATTTCTGCTGAGTGAATCAGCCAGAGAGCATTTATTCATTTCATTGCATCATACATAGTGGTACAACATTTGGCATTGAACATTGGGCTCATAGCTTTATAAATATAAATAGATAGAGAGAGAGAGAGAGATTGGATGATGGGATATCTATTATGTATATTGTGTACGCCTAACCTTCTAATGTATTTCAACTTATCAAGTTTACAGCGCGCAGTAATATGCACCAGAGTTTATTTTAGCTGAAGGGTTATGTAATGCTCGTTCAATTGCACTTTCCTTAGTATTTGTAGTACTGAGACAATGAGAGAGCACACGGAGAGTAGCAACGAGTCTTAAAGCTTCACTGCTTTCCCCTGCTGAACACAACTACCTCACTATTTTGTGCTGCTGCTGCTGCTGCTGTGTACTTGTGCAATTAGTGATTAGGAAGGGAATGCATACGCAGACCTATAATTGGAATTATTATTATGCTGTGTGGTGTGTGTGCTAAATTAGCTGTGCTATCTGTTCTCCCTCGCTTCACTTGCTCTCTCTCTGTCTCTGACCGAGTAAGGCTGACTTGACTTAGCTTGACATGATATGACGATAGTCCCGCACGGTGCACACTTCTCCGCAGCTCCCATACTACTGTGCTGGTAATAAAACTTTCGGAATTATTATACAACACAGTGTATAGTGAGCAGAGAGACGGGAATGGTTCATAGAGAGATATTTGTACTCATAATTACAATCAGTCAAGTAAATTTAACAATTCAAGTCAAGTTGACTCAATTTCTAGTGCTGACTGCTCTGACTGCATAAATATCTACTCGTCAACCACCACTTCGCCACATGTCCCATGCACTTGTATGCATGTAAATGCAAGTAATCTCAATGGTGAGAGTGGAATGAGCTGCTGACTGCATGGTCCACCATAACTTATTACTGCTGTGTGTGTCACAGAGCCTGGTATTTGTTGCTCTTCGCTATTATGCAGTATATGTACATATTAGACGGCTTCTGTGGATATCATAATAACTTGTCGTATAAAATGTATGCTTTTCCTTTCCTTCCTGTTTAACTTGGGTGAGTGTAGGAAATTCCACGTCCTCCAAAATGATACTACTAGAGTTGTACTTGCAGTTGTACTTTATATATTTACGATCTACTGTTCTTGGTAGTTCAGTTTAAGACTGAAGATTTCCTTACTGTATGTATATATACGTACTAAACAAGGGTTGGGAGTAGAAAGTGACAAAATTAAAATTGGGGTTTCCACTTTTTCCCACTGGGAAAATGGGAAAACGTAAATTATAAGCAGGAAATGGGGAAATTTCATTGGCAATTCCCACTTTTCCCCATCCCACTGGAATGGGAAAATGAATCGACATGGAAACATTTAAAACCCTGGAGTAGATAGTATCGATGTAAGAGAATACAGAGAAAATTTGTGACATTCTACTTACACGTTATTTCATTTTATTTCAGTGTCCTATATATTTACAGTGAATTCGTTGTGGTATAAAAAGGCTGTGCGGTGAGACGAGCATATATCATAGATTGCCGCATGTCATGTCGCACGCCACACTGCACACAAGTACTTATTCAGTATAAAATTCAATGCACTTACTCCTCGTACTGCTGCCTCTGGTTTCCTACGTACTACTTACTACAACTGTCCATGTCAATGATTGTGCGACTCCTCTCTTATGTGATGCTTAGTATTTGTGCCCCGCGAGTAGTTTGGTCGTGGCCTCGACTTCTCTCGAATCACAATATGATTACTATTTTGGTTTAAGGCTGCTCCGCGGCACAAAAGGGACGACGATGGGAATGTGTCTGTGCTCATCATCCGCGTCGCTCTACTACTCGTATAATACGTACTTGATCGGAACGAATGCATTTAGTACGCTTCTTTTCACTTTGTGCTGGTCGGGCAAAGTGAGAAAAGGGATCGCGTAGGTCAAGTTCATTTGAGTAAAGCTGTAGTCAGCAGGTCTTTGCTTGTATAGACTGCAATTAGACTCGTACCGTACTACAATTCGATAAATACAGTGCCTGCAGCCTCCTAATACCAGCTTTACTATTTAATTAGTGATTACAAAATATATATAGTGAATATGAAAGCTGAAAAATGAAGTATCATAAAATTGCGTAATATAAAATGCGTTTTCGATGTACTTTTTCTTTTGTAATAAGATGCTGCAGTGGTAGGTCAAATTAATTATAAAGTTAAAATCTCTAATTGGGAAGTGAAATAATTGTCGTAGCGAAAGACTGAAACGTAAATGAAGTAAACAGAGAGCTACTATTTATATTTGGACAAGAGCAGAGGAAATAGTCAAATGATGGTGCGTGTGTTATTGAAAGTGTGTATGATGTAGTATTTCTATTTCTGTCCATCATTACGATGAGTAGCGGAAGGAATTGAAGTTGGGCTTACTGGTTCAGGCGTCCACACAGTTCAATGCAGAGGATTTGAATGGGACAAAGGAAGAAAAATGAGCAGGCGGATGAAGAGAAGCAATAGAAGAACACGCGACTTCATGGTATGTACTTTGGTACACGTGCCGCAACAGTCCTCTTCACTGCTGGTCACTCTCTCTATTCGTTCCAGTCAACTATGCACTCCTTGTTGTCAATTTCCAATCCTCAGTGCGCTACTTGAGTCACATTTTCGATATGTATGTAGTTTTCTATTGGAAATAAGTATAGGTAATACCACGCTTCTTCTGTACGTTTGCTCATTAGAACGGGATTCGTAGAAATCGGATTTCATTTCATGTCATGTAGGTATTTCCACTGTGGAATTAATAATCATCGGGATTTCGGGCAATTGGACACAAGAAAGACTGTTAATAACCTACCCCAACGTGTATTTAAAGAAATTAAATATAGAGAGCAGTCGCTGTTGGACAGTAATAACGTCATTTTCAGTTCATATCGTGTGTAAGCCGTGTCTCATTTTAGAATCAAGCAGCTTTTATTATTTCTACGAATACCACATGTATTTTCCTTATGTGCTGCGAATGCACAACTGGAGTCATATTAGCTAATTCATAGACGACGGCTGTTATAATTAAGTTATACAAAATGATTAACGTGAAATCTATGGCTTAAATATAAGAAAGCGACTGGAATGACTTTGAACGGGCGGTCGTGTGTGTGTGCTGATGGTCTTCTGCTGCTCTGCTGTTCACAAAATACAAAACGAATAGGACAATATACATATCACTTATACTCATGCAACGTATGTTTCCGAAAGTCATTATTTCTATGGTGAAATGTGTCTGAAAATGGCAGAGCACTGACTGAGTACAGTGGAATGCGACCGAAAATATTGGAACTGAAGGTGATGGGACGCACGTATGCATACGAATTCTTTCATTCCTCTACTGGCCAATAGTTTACATACACACAGTTCCCCTCCCGTTCCATCCAACCAACTCACCTTGAATTACTACCACAGCACATTGAAGAATATGCCCGTTGTTGGGAACAACATTTCACTTCACTAAACATAGACTACTTACTTAGCTAGGTACTTTCATCGAGCAGCCCTGTGCATTTATGAATAAGTCAGGCTAAGTTCAGAATAAGTTCGCTTCATTATTGCTCTGGAGAATACAATTTAGAAACTTTACTCTAATTTAGTAGTTGAACACATGGAAGTAGTACGTAGAGCGGTAACTCGTCCGGCTGAAATTAAAAACATATGAATACCTTATTTGCGCGCTTCT